>JANHQD010002793.1:0-12362 GCA_024721195.1 Marasmius sp. AFHP31
TGACTACTATTGTTCCCTTATTGTTTTCTTATTGTCTTTCCTATTCGTTCACGACTCATATCTCAGACCTCTGACTGGGTATATAAGCTAGGTAGTTTACACCTGGTCCCTCATCTTGACCTCTTGTCGTTGGGACCAGGTGAGTAGTTATTTCTGTCTTTCTCTATCTGCAATGTATCTGACTTGTCGTTGGGACCAGTTATCTACCTGCTCTTGCCCTCTGCTCGCTACCTCTGTCATCTCTGTCGTCGTCTCTGCTAGTCGACTTCCGCCGCCGCTGTTTCTATAGTCCTAGCGTCTAGCGCTTTAGGACACCCCCTGAGTATTGGGGGTCCAGGAAAGTATTCTTGGAAGAAGAGTCAGAACACCTGCCAGCTCACAAGTCTTGGGACCACGCCATCGAACTTGTACCAGGAGCCCCTCAGACGGTGAAAACCAAGGTCTATCCACTCTCAATCAAGAAACAGGAAGAGCTCAACAAGTTCCTCGAAGATAACCAATGTAAAGGTTACATCCGTCCCAACAAATCCCCTCTAGCTTCCCCAGTATTCTTTGTCAAAAAGAAGGATGGCAAACTGCACTTTGTCCAGGACTACTGAAAACTCAACAAATACACGATCAAGAACCGCTATCCTTTACCTCTCGTCACTGACATAGTCAACCGTCTACAAGGAGCTAAATACTTCACCAAGTTCGATGTTCGTTGGGGCTACAACAATGTGCAGATTAAAGAGGGGGATGAATGGAAGGCCGCTTTTGCAATGAATCAAGGGTTGTTTGAGCCCAAGGTTATGTTTTTCGGTCTCACAAACTCCCCTGCTACATTCCAATCGCTCATGAACTCCATCTTTGCCGACTTGATCGCCCTAGGGAAAGTTGCAGTATACCTGGATGATATTCTCATCTTCACCAGCACCTTGGAGGAACACCGAGTTCTGGTCAAGGAGGTTCTTGCTTGGCTCCAGAAACACGACTTATACCTTTGTCCCAAGAAATGCCAGTTTGAACAGACAGAGATTGAGTATTTGGGACTCATTATTAGCAAAGCACAGGTACAAATGGACAGAGACAAGGTTAAGGCGGTTCGAGACTGGCCTACACCCCGCAACCTCTGGGACATTTAAGGATTTCTAGGCTTTGCGAACTTTTACCGTCGCTTTATCCGAGACTTTGCCAAGATTGCACGACCCCTCAACGACCTGACCCATAAACATATCGGCTTCAACTAGGGAACTCAGCAACAGGATGCCTTTGTTCAATACCACACCGCCTTCACCTCTGCACCGATCCTCACGCTCTGGCACCCGGATCAGCCCACATGAATCAAAGTAGATGCCTCTGGATACGCCACTGGGGGGGTCCTGTCACAAAAACTGGAAGATGGACTCTGGCATCCCATCGCCTTCTGTTCAGCCTCTATGCAGCCCGCCAAGAGAAACTATGAGATCTACGATAGGGAGATGCTTGCTGTCATAGACACACTGAAAGACTGGCGGTATTTCCTTGAAGGTCTCCCCCCTCCGTTCAAGATTCTCACCAATCACTCCAACTTAGAGTTTTGGAGGACTGCCCAGAATCTCAGCCGACAACAGGCCCGATGGGTCCTGTACCTGTCCCACTTTCACTTCCTTCTAGGTCACCGACCAGGCAAAGCTAACACTCTTGCCGACCCTCTCTCCTGAATGGGTGCTCACCAAGTCCCAGATAGCGATGATAACCAACAGCAGATTGTCCTGGGGCCTGAGGTATTCCTAAAGATTGCAGCGACAGGCCTGGTAAGCCCCCTAGAGGAACAGATTAGATAGGCTTCATAACGGGAGGCAGAAGTATTGGAAGGACTACAAGATCTGACAGCGCAAGGCCCGTCCCGTCTGGTCAAGGGACTGCTGGAATGGGAGGAGGATAACGGGTTGGTATATCATTGAGGATGAGTCTACCTTCCCCCAGGCGACGAGTTGCGCAAGGAAGTAGTGTGCCAGTGTCACGACAGCCCTACAGCAGGACATCCTGGGCTTCATGGAACATTAGACCTGGTGGACATGCACATCTGGTGGCCCACCATGTGATCCTTTGTAGAGAAGTACATGGAAGGATGCGACACCTGCGCCCGGAAGAAGCTTTACTGTCACCCCCACTCTGTAATTCAGCCTCTTGACATGCCACAGGGACCTTGGGAGGAAGTAGGAGTTGACCTTATCACCCAGCTACCAACCTCTCATGGATACGACACAATCCTCGTCTGCACCGACTTCTTCACCAAGCAAGTACATGCCACCCCTTGCACCAGTAACATCAATGCCGATGGAGTCACCGACATCTACTACCAAGAAATCTTCTGCCTGCATGGCCTACCGATGTGCTTCATCTCAGACTGGGGACCACAGTTCAACACCAAACTCATGAGGGCACTTCTTGGACAACTGGGGATCAAAGGCAGCTTCACCTCGGGATACCATTCTCAGGCCAACGGACAAGCCAAAAGAGCCAATCAGGAGGTTGAGAAGTATCTGAGACTGTACACAAACTATCGACAAGACGATTGGTCAGAACATCTACCCCTCGCTGAGTTCATTTTAAACTCCCGCACCCACTCTGCTCACCGCCCTCTCCGTTCGAGCTCCTTTACGGCTACATTCCTTTTTTCAACATCCCGGTAGGAAGAAGGTCAGGCATTCCTGAGGTTGAGAATCACATTGACATCCTGAGGGAGGTCAGGTGTGATGCGGGCACAGCGCTACACATGACGAAACGGCATATGAAGGAGGGCTTTTAACGGGGGAAAAGAAAGGCTCATCAGTTTGGCATGGGAGACTTTGTGTGGCTAGATGGGTCGGACTTTAGGCTGAAGCAGTCAAGCGAGAAGCTGGGAGATCAGAGTCTGGGCCCATTTAAGATCTTGGAGAAGATTGGGGACCTGGACTACCAATGGGACCTACTGGAGGAGCTGGAGCAGCACCACCCCATTTTCCATGTTGACAAACTCTACCCTTTTGAGGGTAACCTAATAAATGGGCTGCTGCCAGAAATGCTGGGACCTATACAGTTGGAGGACAAAGACAAGCTGGAGCATGAGGTGGAGGATATAGTGGACAGCCAGTACAGGTGGAGGCGGCTGGAATACTGGGTAAAGTGGAAGGGTTATTTGGAGTCAGAGAACACCTGGGAACCTGCTCAGAACCTGAAGAACGCCCCTCGGATAGTTGTGTGGTTCCACAAGAAGTTCCCCGCGGCAGCAGGACCAGCTTACTGAGAAGGGGCCTAGTTATCGAGGATGATAAATCCTAGAAGGGGGGTAATGTCATGAAGTGCTGCTTTTCCACCTATCTTTTCTTTTCTTAGCGCCCATTCCCCTTTTAGCGCCTGTTTGATACTTTGATGCCTACCAGATACCCAGTTCCTCTTTCCACATCACCCCTATCATTTCCTTCCTCATTCTTGTTCTTTCACACCATCTTCACAACTGATTCCATTTATTGTTTCCATCACTCTCTTTGTTCTTTTACATACAACAGTTACTCGTTCTTGTTCCATACCTGGACTACTATTGTTATTCCCATGTTCCCTATTCTCTTTCTTTATTCTCGCACAACCCATATTCTGGTATATAAGCTAGGTAGTTTACACCTGGTCCCTCATCTTGACCGCTTGTTGTTGGGACCAGGTGAGTAGTCACCTGTGTCTTTCCCTTTATCTGCAATGTATCTAACTTGCCGTTGGGACCAGACCTTTACTTGCTCTTGCTCTCTGCTCACCGTCTCTGCCCTCTGTTGTCGTCTTCGCTAGAAAACTTCTGCTGCCGTCATCTCTGTATCTGAAGTCTTAGCATTCAGCGCTTTAGGACAATGGCCACCCCATCACTGCCCTGTGGCTGCCCTGCTCATAGGATATCAACCTTGTGGCAATCTAATAGCTATCTTCTCAAGACCAGCTAGAGACCTTGTTATTGCCCCACCCAGTTCTGATCATGCCTGACATCACAAAACCTCTTTCAAAGTCTCTCTCAGAGGCTGAGGCTGAGTGCAACTATGGAGTTCACAACAAAGAACTGCTAGCCATCATCCAATCAGTGGAAGCCTGGTGGCATTACTTGGGAGGAGCACCAGTACAAATCAAAATCTGGACCAATCATAAGCATCTGGAATATTACATCCTCCTATGTGTTACTTCACACATATGACCCAGTCCATCTGCTGCTACATTCAGCTTTCCAGATATGTACCATGATGTCCCATCTCAACAGGGTAGCCACAGGGCTGAGATGAGGTGGCCATCCTATCCTCAGAGGATTTGCATGGGGTGGTTACATGGTGGCCATTCTGTTTTGATAGGTTAGCCAGGGGGTTGCAATGGGGTCACTATCCTGTTTTGATAGGTTTGCTATAGAGTTGCAACAAGGTGGCCACCTGGTCTCAAGGGGTCAGTCATAGATGAAAGACCCTGCCAGGAGGGCTGGATGGCTACTCTGGTGTGACCCTAGAGATTCCCTCTCAAGATACAATGGCCACTATGTTGTGACTCTGTGACTCGCCCCTTGAGATAGGATAGGAGATAGGGTGGCCATAGGGTGGCCATCCTGTTTTGACTCTGTGGCTACTCTCTTGACACAGGATTGTGAACCTTTGGCAAGCCAGTGGCTATTCTTACAAGACAGGTTAGTGAACCTTGATGTTATTCTGTGGTAACCTCCTCCATACAGGTGGCTGAGCCCACTACTCTTGAGAGCATATTTTCAGGACAAATTGAATATGTGGTGACACTGCATTGCCCTCCTGTTATGTTTGGTTTTCTGTTTTGTTATTTTTTGAACATTCTATCTCTTGTTTTGAGCATGGTCTCCTGGTTCAGAGGTACATGGCAACCCAGTAGAACTTCCTGCAATTCTGAACTGCTTTTCCCTTGACCTTGCAATATGTGTGGATTATGTCATTGAGCACTCCTGTAACACCTTGTTCAGTGACTGGTCCTGTTGTAAGACTGAAATGAGCTACTGATGTCTGCTACAGCTCCTGCTCATGGTGTGACCCCAGATTCTTGTTTGACTCCACTTGATGAGGTAAAACAAGGACAATGATGACAGGCTGAGGGAAATGTGACAATTGTTATTATAGGAGTAATAGAGGATGAGGACAGGGCTGGCATCCCATATAAAGAGGATCACCCAAGGATGACCTTGTTGTCACTGGAGGATGAAAGCAGGCTGTTGACAGGATGTTAATCCTGTTATAATAGGGTCTCAAGGGGATGGGAACACAGTCTACATTCTGTATCAACAGGATGGCCATTGAGTAGAATTGGCCCTCACACTTCTGCTTCTCAATCTGTCCTACAAATATGTGCTAAAGATCACAGCAGGTCAGCAACCTGCATGGAGGAGGTTACTGCAGGATAACACCAAGGGCACTGACCTGTTATGAAGGATAGTCATGACCAGATGGCCGCCCTATTGCAACCCTATGACTGACCTATCGAAACAGGATAGTGACCCCCAGTGGTGATTTGGTGACATATGGGGGGAACGGAACGATTAAGGTGGACATAGCAGCTTTGCCGGCACTGTGATTTCAGGTCTGAAGTCATGCATGTTCGAAATTTCCGATGTGTAGGACTCGGGAGAATTTTGTCAGCGCCGAACAGGCTCACAGAAATGATCGCTGGCCTCTGCTGGTCAGCCGCACAACAACGCTCCGAATCCCAGAAACATTGCCCCCACCATGATCCCAGTCCGAGCTCAACCCTAGTCAACATTCACTAGCTCACCAACGTGATAAGAACGGTGGAATTAGAAAAGGCAAATATCACTTCAGCTGATGTCGCAACCTCGTCCAGCATCTATAGCGGTTTCATTAATTTGGGATGCCTAACACGCCAGAAGGTCTCTCCAAGCGTTGTGAGGAAGTTCTTTCCACTATAACCGAACGAGCCTAATGCTAATCGTATCCCAAGCCCTCTATAGCGCACGATTCCGTAGCTTTGAGGCGTACAACTCTGAAAGCGTTCTTTACCGGGAGTTTTGGGCTCTCGACTCATGCCTGTTCTCGAGTTATCGTAACGAACGTGCCTTTGAGTATCCTCACAGGCATCAATCTCTTCACGCTCTCTCTATTGTCATCAGCCATCCCTCGACTCGAGGCTCTTGGACGGTGTCATGGAATGGGGCCACAATCACGAAACGAGCAGACCATAGTTTGCTTGCGCTTGCTCCAAGTCATCTCCACCGTTCATTCGATCAATGCTCTTCATATGAATGTGATGAATTTGTCTTTCATTCATCTGAGGCGTATATCAGGTGTGCTTCCCGTCCTAAAGGGAAACCCGCGACCATTGATGTACTTTCGAACAGGAAACATCTCACATTGGCAAGTATGACTGCACATGCCGGTGTATTCACGTGTTCGGAGGCCTGGAGGAGGGCGTATGTTTGTTGGAGAACGAACTGCAAATTCATTTTTATGTTCATCGGTCAGTCGGGGGAGATAGAAACATTTGGCCATTTGAGTTGAAAACAACGAAAACGATACACATTCTGCTGACTTCCTCCAACCTCCCTCGAGCCTGCCCATCATGCATTTCCACAGCACTTGACATTCAAGTCAGGAGCAATTCAGATTGAAGCGAGTACGGCAAAACTCACTTTTGGATTCAACACGCAATCATCAGATTGACGCTTCATTATCCCTTCTTCCAGTGCATTCGAAGGACTTTGTATAGCCCCTGTGCTCGAAGGCGTATCCATCTCTGTACTTGTAGATATAGGGGTCCTACTCAGAGGTATCCCCGCAAAAGCGCATTCTGGATCGCCGCCGATCTGCCCCATCACACTGCAATAGTAGACGGCCATTATAACGAAAGTCAGATAACATGCTACTAGGTTTTTCTCCTCCGACAGAATGCTTACCCTCGTGCTAGTATCAGGAATAACATAGAAATTGCGCAGCGAACCAATGTTTTCATGGTGACTTGTGAGATGAGAAGGGATAGTGGAAGGGCGATTTCTTGAGAAACTCTGGAAAGATTGTAGTACTCCACAAGTGATTTTATATCCCCCCCGGCTCACTGCAGGGTACGAGGGGTGGGAACTTGAGAAATTTGACAACAGTAAGTCTTGTACTCCTAGTTTCCTTCCCGGAAGGGACACCGAAGGCCCACCGCGTCCCGAATCTCAATCCATCGTTGCGAGATCCGTAGGTATTCAAATATCAACACAGCTGACCGGTGTCACTCCACTGGGGAGTATGTGCAGCGCTGTGCTGATGGTTTAAGTTTCGAAAAATTGTGGACTAAATGTAGCCACATTAGCTCAGACAGTATGACGACCATAGCAGTAATCCCTGAGAAAACTCCACGCCGCCACACAAGTAGCCCTACCGTATCTTCTCACTCCAGAATATCTCAAACCTTAAATCGAAGTGCATCATTCATGGACATTGGATATCGAATATTGTGATTTTCATTCAAGAGAAACGGGTGGGAGATACATATAGTAGCGAAAAGGACTTCGGGTACAGAGAACGATCATTGACGTATGTAAGGAGATACGAGGAGCGAGAGATAATCTGAAGGACTGATCACGGTCAGGCTAGGGTGCTCTGACTTCGATCTGCCCCATTTTCTTTGGCGTTCTTGGACGTAGAGGAAGTCGCGACGAACGTCGAGTGGCCAGACGCGTCCCACAGGGAGCGCTGCAGGTATACGAGGACTACCAAAAGTGTAGGATAAATTCCCTGTGCATTGGGTAAGTTGGTTACGCGCATGCAGTCGCATGGCTGGTACGCACGACAAGCTGTACAATTGTGACCCTGAAAATTTGCCGGACTACCTCTGCGGAAAATGTCGCTGGCGGGCGTGTGCGAACCATAATAATCTGCACGATCTGTTCAGATAGTCAAGACTAGGCCTCTTTGGGGAACTGTGGCTCGTGATTTGATCAAATACTGACCCACAAGAGAGAATAGACGACCCCAGATTCGAGGAGGAGAGTGAGTATTTTCTCGGTGCGACCTCTCTTGTGCTTGCCGAGGTAGGCGCCGACGTTTTTGCGATAATACCTAGGTAAAGGCCCAGATACCTCTAAGAACTAGTTTTACCAAGTGATATGATATGAAAGGGAACGCACCAAACTTTCAACCCGATTACGATAGTCCCGGAGATATTGGTCGCCGCTGATAGACTGTACGCAGAGAGAATGAGGGAACCACAGGCGGGCGGATCTACAATGGGCCAATCGTTCTGCGCAAAACAGCCCAAGATTCCGAGGGAACAGGCTGTGACGGGACAAGAGTGTCAGGTTAGCGGAGAATCCAAGAATCCTCGAACTAACCTGCCGTAGCCAATAGGAATGCAAACGGCAATACGACGAGTCTCCTTTGACCAGTACATAGGACCCATACTCGCCAAAAGACGATCAGATCACCAATGAAGATCTTCATGCATTTAGGGTCAGTACTTAATAGTGTAATAAAAGGTTCAGACGGCGAAACCAACCTCGAGAGGAACCACAGATTCCTGAACCGATCCGAGAACGGTGAATGTGTCTGCAAATGCAATCTGCTTGTCGAGGAAGGACATTCCGACATTGTCGACGAACACATGTTGAATCCCCTTCAGGATGATCACAACATCGGCCCAAATTTCAAACGAGGAGATGATAAACATGACCGCAACTGCAATCAGCAATGTATATCATGCCCTTGCATTACCCTCTCGGCGACTGTTGATAGCAAAGTAGAGGGTGTGAATGTTCAACCATCCAAATTACGAATAAACATTTACCAGAGGATAACCGCACTGGTACAGAGCAAGATAGTGTATGCGCCTTAGGAGGAGCCTTTAGTTTCTTCAGGTGACCGGAGACGTGATGAACTTGCCATAGAGAAGGGCAGAAACAACGAGACCGATCAGACTCAGCATCGTGCTTCTCCCAAAGAGTGCGACAAAACGCAAGTCGTTCAAATATGCCTGGGCTCCTGCATCTGCCATCTTGCTATAAGTCACTGGAGGTTTGGGGGGGAAGTTTGTTGAATGAAACAAAGCTACAGGTGCGGAGTATTTGAATGCCAGGCAGGCAAAGTTACAACAAGGACATCCGCAACTTTGGAGCAAATATTGAGAGTAAAGTTCGTGGAGCCACCCAAGTCATGAGCTTGAGGTAGGTTTGCAACTGTTAAACAAATTGTGGAAACTATTGAGATCAGAATCTTTGTTTAGTTGCCAAAACAAATACAGCTTTTTCGGGCTTACTCCAGTTGGCTCCACTCCTTCACCGAAATATGCACCTTAAGGTGTGTTCCTGGGCCTTCAAAGTGTACAGTCGAAGGCGACAGAGCAGACCCTATTTTCTTCTCGAGTGTTCAAAGTTAATGGGATGATGTGCACACGACGTGCCTCGGGACCCTTCAACTTGTAGCTCGCTGGACGCTTGAATTTGCCACGTGACCGATTGGCAACACATAAAAGCTATGTCGTGTTTGGCGACTAAACGAAGATTCTGAAGAAATCATAGAGGCTTCTACTATTTCTCGACAGCTGTGACGAACATGGAGTCCCCTCTGCGACTTGACTGATAATAACAAACGAAGAGCCGGTTCATCGACGTTGCAAGTACGCTCATCCGGAAGAGTGGCTTCCCAAATCAAGAAGAATTTGATAGGAATGGTGTATGTGCTTTCATCCTGACCTGGTCAGTGGTTCATCCTCAGCACTGCACCATCTTCGATCAACGATGAAGAACTCACAGCTTAGAAAAGGAACCATGATATACAGACGAGAGAATCGAGAGTCTCTAACCATTTGCGGCTCGGTGCCTTCCACTACTCGGTCGTTAGCTTAATGTATCTCGAGGGCCCTGGTACTTAGGAAACCTTACCTTAACTTTACTTAATTTAACTCGAACTTAAGGGAAATTCCATGCTTGTGAAACATTGAACACTGAGTATATTGTGAGGGGACTAAGCAGAGGAAGACTAAGGTAAAGGAAAGTAAAGTAAAGTAAAGGAAAGTAAAGTAAAGGAAAGTAAAGGAAAGTAAAGGAAAGTAAAGGAAAGTAAAGGAAAGTAAAGGGAAACTAGAGGCAGAACGGAAAGGAAAGTCACGGGAAATAGAGGTACGACAGAAAGAGAATTAAAGGGATGCGGAAAGGAGGGGGGAGCGACTGAATTATTTTCTCTTTTTCGACGGTCTATCAGCCTCAGCAGGCGCAGCTTTGCGTTTGGCACTGACGGTGTGGGGTGCTTGCCCAGTCGCCGGCCCCTTCGCGCGGGTCCTGGCGGAGACGGGCATGACGGCTTTGATGGCGGCTTGGGCTTGGTTCCGGGTCTTTTGGGGCGACAAGACCAGATTCCGGGTCTTCCGGGGCGACAAGGCCACTTTCGCAGCAGTGCCCCGTCGTCGTGTTTTGATTACAGGAGTTGGTGTAGACGGCTGTAGAAACCATCAGTATATAGAACGATAAATGATAGAGACAAGATAGAGACAAACTTACCTCGCCGGGACTCTCACCCTCTACAATGACATTGTTAGGTTCGTCATGGTGACCATCGTTGGTCTGTTTGGGCTCGATGTCGTCTCGTTTGCAGTGGCTGTCGTTGGTCTGTTCAGGCTCAATGTCGTGGTGTTCGTGGTGGCCGTCATTGGTCCGCTCGGGTTCTATGTCGTCGTGTCCGTAATGGCTGTCGTTGGCCTGCTCGGGCTCTACGTCGTTGTTTACGTGGTGGCTGTCGTTGGCCTGCTCGGGCTCTATGTCGTCATTTTCGTGGTGGCTGTCGTTGGCCTGCTCGGGCTCTATGTCGTCGTGTTCGTGGTGGCCGTCACTATCCTCTTCGGACTCTATGTCGTCGTTATTGCGGTCTTCTTTGATTTCAGTGTCGTAACGTTCATCCTCGTGCTCGTCAGCCTGCACAGAGTAAGAGACCGGATCAGTACAATTCAATAGTCTACCGCACGTCAAACACACCTCGCCAAATAGTGAGGATGAGTCGCCGAATTCTTGCGTCGGGGACAATGCGGGCTAGGAAAGGCTCGGTGAGCGAAGAATAGATAGTGTTCGTCAGCTCACTTACCTCGCCAGTGTGATCTGTGACATCCCATGACTTCATACCGGGCGTCGCCACTGCTGCTGCTCCATCCTCACTCCGAATCTCTGGGGAATGGGGACGTTGTTCTGCAAGCTGTCCTTGGCTTTCACTGAAGCTCCCTTGCTTCCCCACTCCCTGCAGATCACTGGAAGGCTCCTTGGTAGTTTTGCTGGGTCGGATGAAGGAGAATGCATGTCCGGTGACGCCAAACCGGCTGAGAAAATGAGATACCATGGGGGTAATGTCGGCATAAGTCATTGCCTTGGCTTCGGCCGTTGGATCTAAAATCCGCTGTCCTGGGAGGAGATCATGCTGGTCGTAGAATAACTCCGGTGTGTCACGGAGTTCCTTATAGCGTACAGGGCCCTTGCGGCCACTCTGAGCTGTTAACATGTGTTAGAAGGCTTGCCATCTAAAAGAATTAACATTACTTACCCCACAACAACGTATACCAGTCCTGTAGCAGAGTACGCCCATCCATTGGCGAGAGGCCTTCCACGTCAACAGAGGGAAAGCGGAGCATCTTGTTGTCATCAACTGGGAACACTGTGCTTGTTTGAGTATCCGCGCTAGAAACTATAAGGTATTGTGGTCAGTCGTGAAGAGCACGGGACACGGGTGAAGTATGCTGACCTTGTAAGCAACTATGTAGATTATCTTGAAGTGCATTCATTAGAAGCTCTGCAGCTGCGAGAGTCTCGTCTTCGGGGATATCGTAGTCAGTATCAGACCAGTCGTTGGTCCTGTCAAGGTAAGAAGTTGTTCATCCTGTAAGGTCGTGGCAGGTGTTAATGACGCACATGTATGTCACAATGACCGGCTGACCATCAGCATCCCTCTCTTGTTCGAAGCAATAAACGATGGTAACGCCGCAGGGTCCCAGGTGACCTGACCGCACGCAAGCCTGCGTCAGCGCCCGCAATCCGTCCCTGAAGCTTTCTTGGTTCCTAGATATTGAGGTCAGCGAAGATCATTTGGTGACGAAAAGAGACTTACTGAGATATAGGGCTTTCCTTGACAGCCAAGTTCTCCCAGTGGTACTGCGTATCTTCATTGAGCTCGTCCCAGAGCTGACGGATGACACGTTGCTCGTCCCGGTCGTTCTGCTCTTCCATAGTCCGCGTAATCAACGCCGTATGAGCCTCTGCGAAGGCGTCCGTCCCTGTCTTCATGGTTAACACCCCACCGACGAGTTTGTTGAATAGTTTGGTTAAGGCCTTGATTCGAACACTAGGTCCGCTGTCCTTCCGCTCCTGCTTTCCTTCTAGCTGAGGACTCTCTTTCTTCTTCGAC
>JANHQD010002794.1:0-37480 GCA_024721195.1 Marasmius sp. AFHP31
GTTCTACAAGGAACTCCAAGCCGTTGTCTTCACATTCCTTTGAGAATTGAGAAACATTCTGTAGTACTTATATCGTGTAGTCTGACTCCCTCACCGAGGGATAGGAAGCAGTAATTGACAACCCAATATCAACCTAACATGTACCGGACCTCGACAGTGTTCGTTCGAAATCGGTATGTTAAAGAAAGCCAATAGCAATGCTGGGGTACGATATAACGAGAATAAGGTAAACTATCCATGAATCTTCCTGAGATACGCGTGTCAAAGAATGAATACTGTACAAACATGAGGGAATGTCCGTGAGGTACGAGGCGACCGAGGCCTCCAAGTCTTCAATCCGAACCAATCCTCACACCTCAATTGGTTCATTACCACCCCGAGGATCCATCTCCCTGCCCATATTCACCACTTGTCTCATTCCAAGGATTCGGTTGTGTCGTCTGTATCGAAGGTTCATACGTGTATTGCCGAATATGATCAGGTGGCGTGTTCCAAAGTTGGTGAGGAACGAGAGGATCGCCACCGTTGGATGGGAACATCGAAGGATGACCCTGAGGCGTCTGAGCGGAATATGGGCGGTGGGCTTGGGTGTGAGAGATCGAATTAGACGGGTAGGAAGCGCCCGGGAAGGAGAAGGAGGGCAAATTGTACGATGAGTCGTGGTGAGCAACCGGGAGGTTCCGAGGTTGTTGAGGAGCGAATGAACCTCTGCCGTAGAAGGGGAACGGTGAGGGATAACCTGCATCGTGCGCACGAGACGTAGGCGTAGCACTATGCGGGGTATACGTGACGTTGGCAGGGTATGCTGAGTTGAAGGGATGGGTGACCGCAGGCGTGGAGTAGGAAGTTGCAGGGTAGGCCGGGCTGGTGTAGGACATATTCATGGGGACGTATGTTGCGACCTGGGACGTCCCCAACCACCCAGTACCCTGAGCAGTACCGAGATCGTATCTGGGTGCATTTGCGATGGTACTGACACTTGGATAAGCACCCGAAGCAGTATAGCCCAAGTTCATCGTACTTCTGGTGAGATCGCTGGCCGTGTTGGCGATTTCAGCACTGTTGTACGCGTTGAAGGGCGGCAGTGCGTCGAAATAGGTTGGCGCCGCCAAGTTCTGTGACGATTCAGGCCATTCTTGCGACTGGGGATGAGTAGATGATAGATCGGACGTGGTAGAAAATGCCATGTTCACACCATGCGAAGCGAACGGCACATCTCCCGACGAGGGGTATGCAGGGCGAGGCGGATAAGGATACGATGGTTGATTGTTATGGTAGGAGGGTGGATGAAGTTGCGATTGGTGCCCTTGGAGTGGGTGAGAGTACTTGAGGGGGATCGGGGGATGCAAGTTGACCGGATATGGGAAGGGCCGAAACCTCGTTGGGAGCGGTTGTACAAGTCGGGAATTGTGCCCATCCATTGCCGGGTCATGACCGTTGGTGGCATCGTTCTTGTGACGAAGGTCCTGCGAATACGTGAGTAGAACTCACGCTAAAAATGAAAAATCAACAACGCACTGGTTCTGGATCGTTTATCGCAATGCCCTCATATCCCATATTCCTCCTCTGACGCTTGTTGGCAAGGCGATCCGAGTTGATGGTGGGACCGTCTTCTCTGGAGGTTATCTGACCTTGATTACTGGTCATAGATGTCGGGTCCTCGGCCAGTTGTTGGTCCATCATGTCTGATAGACACTCGGCGCTGTCGCTGGGGACGGATCTGTCAAGGCTGTTGAAGTGTTCTGCACCACGATAAGAACAAGAACAAATGAATGGAAATCGAACACACCTTGATCAACTTCCGTGAAACGATCGGAATGGTGGATGGGTTGAAAGGTCTGACCGTATCCAAAGTGTTCAGCAAAATCGGTAGTTGTTGTGTCGAAGCCTCGTAGTAGTTGATATTGGTGAATCAGCTTGTAGTTGTTGATGTTCTGAGAGAAGTCGTTCAGATACAAGAGTTCAAGCTGGATAGGAAGGCCGAAGTCGAGACATGATTCGGGTGAAAGTCGAGGTTGACCGTCCTCGTGGAATGACCAGAAGTGGAGACGTGATGTTTCGCCTTTGGAGAGGTCGGGGGGAGGTGGATAGACAAAAATGTAGACTGGCTGCTGGCGTCGTTGTTGGGATTTGAAAGGGGATTGATCAAGGTCGCCTTTCGATATCACTCTCCTGTAAACAAGCTCTGGAACATGTTAGCCAGTGAAAGAGGAAACACAAAACAACGACGCACTATAAACACTCAAATCGTCATCCAATGATATTCCACAGGATTGAAAGATGTTTGATGATTGGGATAGCCAGGCTTCTCCTGTGTTCTTATTCAAATCCAACCAAAGCCTGCTTCCATCTTCTTCAAGTCGGAATCTACTCGTGTATGATTAGATAGAGTGGCCTGTGATTTTTGGGGGATACTCACCTTGTCAATCCATTTTCCAACGCTTTCCTCTCTGTAAAACCCGGTCCACTTGTCCAGACGTTGTTTGCGACGGCGATGGGGGTTTTGGTCAAAGTGGAGAAGATGGTCGGCTGATCGCACCATTCAGGCACGCCTTTGTCATTGTCAGCGCTATACCACATCCCCCGCAGAAACACCCGATCAACTTGCTTCGACTTTAGACTCGCCAGGAAGCGCAGGAAAACATCTTCTTGGAGCATTTCCGCGGTCAAAGGTAAATTCTCCACTTTCACCTCCTCCAGCACCCACCCGATGTTTGACCTTGGCCCCTCTGGACCTTGACAGATCACTCCTCGCCCAGAATCCACCCACAGCTCCCTCTCCCTGCAATTCAATTTCCTCTACAATTGCATGATTAAACTGTCCCATTCCATCACTTCGGTTACTTACACGCAGAGTATAGACATACATCCCACCACGCCATCCCAAACTCCTCCCAAAGTGTGAGATTGGCAAAAGGCCTGCAGAGAATATCAAGTCAACAGCAGGGATCACCATACAGATACACTCTTACCGTGCCAAAGAAGTAGTGACGGAACCGTTCCGACGTCAACAGCAAACATTTGGGCAGTCAACTCGGATGAACTAAAGCGTCGTCAGAACGGAGGCAAATCTGAAGCTCAACTGGGCGTACCGCGCTCTCGAAAACTTCCGAAAATCCTCCTCGAACGCCTATAATCAAATTGTTGCCTTTGTTCGCTCCGCCTAGAGACGATAAAAACTCACCCTGCGTGCACCCGGTCCGCTATAAGTCACTGACGTGAATCTATCCTCCGTCCCGATCACTTTTGCAGCACAGACAGTTTTATCCACATCCAGCATGTCATACCGCCTTTTGACTACACAAACATTCTCAAGCCGGCAAAAATCACCACTCTTGACGTGCCGATACTGGATGGAGGATATGTGTGAGCCCTCGAGCTTGCCACTTACCAGTCAGCCTGTCACTCACGTCGTCAAACTCGGTATGTTCCTTCTCATCTCGTTGGATAATGTGGTTGACCTGATTTCCACGAACGTTCACAACCATTGTGGTCGTAGTCGAGGGCGAGCTGACTCCCTGGTTTGCTGCTATACGCCCGTTAGCAGAGGATGAAGTTATCATTCTAGTTTCCGCACGGCCAGTGTAACGGATGTGTTGGTCGCCTTGAACATGGCTGAAGACCCCACCAGAGATCGAGGCGTTTTGCGCATTCGGGAAGAACGTAGACATGTGGACCGTGGAACGAAGGAGAGAGAGGAAAGGGTCTGAGGTATGGGAGACAACGAATGGCAAGGGGAACATGTTTATATTTCAAGCAAACACGCCATATACACGCCTCAGCTAGATCACGTCTTGAAGCGCCAAAACCACGCCTATTCCATATGCCCCTCAGCGGCTCGCCCGACTGAGCTATAATTCCCGTTTGTATCTCTCCCGCTCTCTCTCTCCGTTGCTTTGCATGTCCACCTCACACACTGGCCTTTTCAAAGACCTATCCGACACCGTTCATCCCTTCAATCCAGGATTGTTGCCAGCGCCTCTCTGATGTCCCATGAGCGTTATCGATATGAAAATGTGAACGTTTGCACGCTGTTTGCCTGTGATTCAACTTCATTTCGCACACGATCGTGGTTCTAATGCTATGGAACACTCACCGCAGTGATACATGCCAAGGGCACGCACCTGTTCCCCTTTGTCATAGTCGTACTTGTCGGGACAGTCTGCACTCGTACACGAGGTCTTTCCCTAGTCCGGTCTTCGAAAACCGGCATGACAACGTCAAAGGGGTGACATAGAGACTGGGTTTGGAAGAAGGTTTCAGTCAGTACCGCACCTTGATCGAGGCGCTCGAGAACACGAGTTAGGGTATCCATTAAGGCGGCATTGCAACATGAAGGCCTCTATTCCGGGAGTATCGTCTGATGATCAGGAGTCGAGCGTGAGGAGGCTGAAGGTGCAAGCTCCCACTTGACATCACCATCATAAGAGCGACGTGAGTGGATCTCGAATATTCTTGGGGCCGGGCGTTAATTTGAGCATGCTCCCTTGTGGGCGGGAACGGGTGATGTCAATGTCATTGAGCTAGCTTTGGGTTAGTCTGACGCCAAATAACTTGTCGACCTTGAATCTGAGCTATTGTAGTTTTGGTCTTTCCTATGGATGCCGCCAGGAGGACGAGAAACCAGATCCCGATTCGGAGTTCAACATTCGAGAACTGTCGAGTAACTTGAGAACAGTGATCCAATCTAGATCTCGATGCTTGGCCCACGATTGTGCTTCCCATAGGTCGAAAAGTAACCCAGAATGAAGCACAAGCACGCTTGAACTACTCGAGAATGATGATACATAGCTTCTGGCAGACAGCAGAAGCCTTGAGCTTCAAGAATTTGCTCGCAAGTCCGGATTATTGTGAATAGCGGTGGTTGGGATACGCGCTCAATTTTTGATTGCGTTCCAAAAGCAGAGTATAGGCCAGAATTTGTTGTCCTCGGGAGACGGATGAGATGCAATTTGAAGAAACAGCGTTGCCAAACAATCGTTGGTGGTCGTCAGGGACAACGAGCAAAAAGGCTTTGTCAGCGCCCGCGGCGTTGAACAAGACCACCACCATCTTGTCTCTCAATACTCAATATCCATAGCCCATATACGGTTGACAACGACGGCTTCTCAAGATCTTGTTGTCTAAACTTTCAATCTTCATCACCGAGGCCTCCGAAAATATCTCAAGTCGGCCCCCTTCAATACACCAACAGTTTGACCCGAATTCACGATACTTTACATCGTCTTTCATTCGGTCGACAGCTCGGAGAACGAGAAGCGTTCTGTCACTTCCACTTGGAGAATTGAACGATGAAAGATTTCTCCGACGCCTGCCATTTAAAAGTTCGAGAACCTGGATAACGTTTGGCCTCGATACGTGGCAAGCGGACCCCTTGTTAGGGGAAAACTCAACACTCGACTTTTATAGCGGAAGACAAGGTAGTTCGGGGTAAAGGTGAGTACCTCTTGATTCTCATTGCTTGTTGGGAGCTGAAGTTACCTATAGTACACGAAACAGGGATGTCGGTAGTGAAGAACAACCATGATAGCGCCTCCGAATTGCCTCAAAAGATCGTTTGTCCTAACCTCCTAGCTCTTGATCCCAGCACCTGGTCGTTGGTCAACCCTGTTGTTGGCTTGCAATACGACCCATGGATAAACAGGTCAACATTTCGAACTGCGTCCAGTGAAGTTATCAGAGATGCCACTATGAAGAGGGACGTACGCTGACCTTCAACGCGTTGAAACCTAGAAGCACGAGCAACGTATTGGGGTCTGTAAGATCACAAGGAACGATTTGGATGAACGTTTGGAGGCGGGTGAATAGCAAAGGTAGCCAATTCTGGTGTGCTTTTAGGCGTCTCTCTCGACAAGTCCACTGATAATCTAAAAATTTTACAGGCTGTTTGTCCACGTTTTTGTGCATCGTACCGCCTTGCTGGTGCTACATTATTACTCCCCTCTCGTGTTTCGGTACCTTCTCTAACGGGTTCGAGCTCATTGATACACTAAAGTACTATGGAATCATATACTGTCAACCTTTAACGACCCAGCGAAACCCTATGCTTCCCGAAGCCTAATCAATCGTGACAAGTACACAAGACCGGGGGTGACAACACCTCTACACGCGTCCTCTCCAAGCCTGTAAAGAGGCCCTTTCGCCTGACGACGATCGGGTTGGCAGCGGCAGGCTCGCTGGTCGCTTCTGACTCTGACTCGTCGACCTGGGGCCAAACCAGAATGTTACCGTTCTCCTCAATCTCTGCTCGGTGTGTCGACGTAATGAAGGTGTTCACGAATCAATCGTCTGGTGCGTGGCTCAAACGTCACAAGCCAAAACGAGCTTGGCGTCGCTGCTTTTCCTGGATACCTACGACACACAAGTGGCCACAACTCAATCAGTCTCCCCTGACTCTGTAATCCTGTGAAGGTCAAAAGCTATCCCGGGGAAAATCGACCCCACTCCGGAGTCCGCTTTCTTACACAAATCGGTCAGAACTGAAGTTGGGACTCAAGGATATATGCCCATTGAGATGTATCCAACATCTACCGATCGTCTCGGGCTCGTACAATAGTGATGCTACGCAAGACCACCACAACGATTGTGGACCCTCAAGGGCCTACAAGAGGAGACCGAGTTACACACGTCGTTCCGCTATGGTAGTATGCTATATCGAAGATTGGGCCCTCAACGCCTCGGAGTTCTGGCTATACAGAGCCCATTCGCGATAGCCCTCGCCCCACTGGACCTCTTTCCTTCCGTCAAAAATTGTCCGGCTGGCAGGTGTCCGAAACAAATCTATTGTATGTTGTGGATAGAGATCTATTGTCAAATTTTAGGGCACGACGGGTAGCGTATTGTGGACATCGTTGCTAACAGTCGTATTGCTGCTCACGCTATCCAGGTCGCTCGCATCGACCACGGAAACATCTCTCGCTAGTTCTAGTGGCAGTTGCGTCTCCTGTTCTGTAGTTGGTCAAATCGTTAGGAAGCCAATTACTCGAGAATTCGAAGGCAGTGGTCCGAAACGCTCTAAAGAAGGACTCTGGCTCCATCTGTCGTGATTGAACCCGTTGGTGTGGGCAATGAACTTTAACGGGCGACGGAGTAGTGCAGGCAAGTATTCCTTGGTATCCAGTCGCGTTCGGCACTGACCCCCGCGTTCACTCTCACCAAGATTATTGTGACCGCTTTCGAGTTTCAGGAACAGAGAATGAAGGTCTAGCGTGCACCATCGAATAGATTCGGACTTGGGATTTCCCCTTTTTTTCTTCCCAGTCCTCGGACCACTGTTTGGCATTTGCTCCTCATTACAAAACGCGTTTCGGAGGTTTCAACTTGCCGGATTCATGCTTGGACTTATATCTCCATCACCGTCATCCGTGGCCACTAATACGATGGCTCCTACAACACTGCTAGTCGTCGTTCAAATATTCAACGCTCCAGTATTTAAAGTCAAACCCTCAACCACCTGCAATCCCAATCATCCTCGACTACTAGTTGTCTCGTCTGGGCTCCTTATCGCCCCCGCTCAGGTCCCGTATCTCACAAGGATTGCCGAATGGATCCCAACGAATCAGTATCTTTGACCTCGAAAGGGCTTTGACAGGAAAACAAGGTGAACGTGCGCATCTGAATTGACTGTGGTCTCCGGTTGCGCCCGAAGTTTATGCTCAGGCTGATTGTCTTCCAGCAATAGTGGGCGAAGTATGGTCTCTATCATCTGCCTTGAACCTCTGCTGATATAAACACGTCAAAAACACCCAGCTGCACACAGCAAAACATCTCTCCGAAATCTCCAATGGATCGCATCCCACCCGGACAATTCGGGCTTGGATACTTCACGATTTGCATCGGCTTCACCCTACCGGACAATCAATGCAATTTGGACGAGGGTAACTCGGCAGGAGTACGTTCATTTCGATCTATTCTTGAGTCTTAAGGGTGACCGACTGCACGGAAGCTGGGTCGCAGTACGTTTGGAAGACCCTTCGAAGATCCCTCAGCCCGGCTTTTGATAGCACCGACAATGAGCCAAGCTATAGTAGTGTATAACAAGCACATGGGAATCTATGCCATCACAACTCACAACACCTGTCCGAATATCCTGGTGCTTCCGTCTCGTTGATTATTCCGACCGCGAACGCCCGCGGTAACAAAGGCCCTACAAGGGAGACAAGATATGATAAGACCCATACACTGGGTACGTTACTGACCGTACCTGACATAGGCAAACTGTGTCGTCGCGTATAAAAAGGCTGTCAGTAGTAAGCTCTTTTTCCTCACCGGCACCACAGTTACGAACTAACTTGTCTTGCTTAGATCTCACGTGAATGTTAGGTTTAGAAAGCCTAGGATCGACGCTGGAACTGGTCTCGAGTCAAGTTCGATGATTATGGGGGGTATAACGAACGCTCACTGGGGATGCGCACCGATAACATGCCCCTATTTTCTCCTTCCTCAAGTTCATGCTCGTTGGGTCAGCATATGGCCTACTTCGCTCGCATACGAGGTCTCTCCCTGGTCTTGTTTTTGAGATCTGGCTCGACAACGCAGACGGAGTCACATTGAGACTGTTTGAAAAAAAAAGGCTCCATTCAATATGGCAATTTCAGCGAGGCGCTGGAGAATGTAGCTTACCGAACTAGCCAGGGCATGACGGGAGGTGAGAGCTCTCATTTGGTATCACCGACCTGAGTGTGACAGAGATGAGATTATCTCAAATGTTCTCGAGGCTACCTCGACATCGAACGTGATAGTTTCTCGTTGTGTTGGACAGGGTCGGGTGAATTGTGATGCTTGTCGGCGTTGGCGAGTGCCAACTTGTTGTAAGATGAGACCCAATGTCGCGTCGAGTTTGAATCCAAGCCATTGAAGCTTTGTTATTCTCGATGTCCAGAGCGCCGCCGTTGGTACGAGGAACCCACATGGGCATCTAGCGCCGAAGATCCGTTGAGTAGCTCGTAGTACCAACCTCTTCCGTGTTTCCACATCTTAGCCCCAGAATGTGCTACCCAAAGCCCGAGCCCGTCGAGTTTGGAGCATGAACAACACTATCGAAACACTCAGATATCGTGTTCCGTGTACTTGGACAGGCGGATAGCAGTTTTGAGAAATTGGGTTCGTGAGTGTAGGTTATTTTGAGGAGTGAGTATATACACATTACCTTCGCTGGTTACGATTCTTTCCCTTCCCCGTAACGTTTGTCCTGACGGTCGAGATCCACGACCGTATTGAATAGAAATTCGGTGACTTGCCAAGTCTAAAAGCTCCATACCCTGCACGCGCACGAGTCTCCTTCCGCCGAGCGTATAGCATATCTTAGGACAACCCACCTCAAATCTTGAACCTCCCAATACCTCACTGACTACCGAAAATGATGCACAGTGAGGCGTTCGACACGAATTATCGCGTGGATATGATAGATAGGCAGCACCCATTTCATGACAAGACAGGTACTCGAGCAGCGATCGCCAGAAAGGATGTTAATCCCCGTGGTTTCAAGGAGTGAAATCATTCACTGACACGTCGCGATCATGTACCAATAAGAGTCCATGATCCCGTCTCGTGGACCCGAAATACTGCCTCACAAGTCGTCCTCTTCAGTAGTTTGTACGTATCAATGTGCTTGGTGGTTATATGTCTCAGAATGGGATGCACCGGATACGCTTCGAGGATCAAGTGCCTAACTGGAGTGCATGGTCGATGGCAAGTCTTGCGCTTCTTCGGAGCTGGTAACACGCCGAACGGAAAGTTGTTCTGGTAAGCACGGTATTGTATTACTCTGAGCGAGTACATTCGAAGTACTAATCCCATTTACTGAGGAAATCACAAATTCAAAGATCCTTCTGTCGACCGACGGCAATGAGTGGGTAGCGGGTATGATTATGATTCTCGAAACACACCTTTTCGGCCTCTCCATGCTTGACCACGGATTGATCAACGCGACTCTTGACCGGGATGTCAATCAGAATCTGACGTGTTAAAACAAGAGAGAGAGAGAACACACGAAAATCCTAGAAGTCGAGGGTGTTATGGCGGGGGTCGTTGACTCGGATGATACGTTCATGACTGACGAAAGCTGGTATATCCATGACAGGCCGATGTTTGAAGGAGTATCATCGTCGCAGAGGCTCGAGATGGTATAAATGACGATGGAACGGCATTAGATGAGCTGGCCATCGGGAAGTGCAATGTGACATACCAATTCGGTGCCATATGGGAAGAAGATGATCATGAATTGAGGTCGTCTGTCGTGCTCGTAGGCAGCGAGATTCTTGTGGGAATTAGGATGAGAATCCATGGGATTGAGCCCGCGAAGGCCAATGCCATTACAGATATAGAGCCCTGAGACTGAACAGCTTTTGCTCTCGACAGGTATCGTTCGAGTAGGTGGGTGAACAAAGTAAGGTGGTCGTCAAAATTGTCCAGAGTTGATGTACTGATGCTTCAGAACGCCCAGGAAGCTATGAAAACTTTTAGCGTGAAAAAAAAAGCGGAGCACAATGACGCACGATAAGCACTGGGTCTCGCATAAAGCTTTCACGAGAATGAAAGACTCTGTGCTTGGGCGCCCGCCGTTTTGAGTCTGAAGAGCGCTTGGAGATCGATCTTCATGCGGCCGACACTCAGATGGCTTGTGCGCCGGCTTGGAGGAGAGTAGTGAGGGTGGCAATTAGAGTGAAAAGCGCCATATTCACTGAACCGAGGAGAGTAGGAGGTGCAAGCAAGAAGTTGCCAACGATCACCGCGATATCGTGAGGTGGTTTAATTCAGAGTGAGTATCGTTACTGTAGGAATATGGGGATACGGTATAGCTCACCAGCAGCGCCTCTATTCCACTTCTGGGGAGCCTCTCAATTAGACGAGTCGTCCTCTAAACTCTCCTTACGGTCAAGGTTTTACAAATACATCGTCCAACGTCGGGGTTGTGGAATTCGGGGAGGCCATGAATATACCTGGCTTGTCAGGTACTGATTCGCCGACAGTTTCAATCTAGATTATGTCGGCTTTGGCGTTGAGAAGAGTGGTGAGCTTGTCGTAATGATGTTGTCTGGGTGTTACTCGTAGACTTGTGGTTGCACGTAGCGAGGAACATGGATTTGTCAGCAACCGCGGCGTTGACCAAGACCATCACTTGCGACATACCTCAGACCTCTTCAATCGTCATTATTTCGCTCAACTAGCGCAGAAGTCCTCGGAGATACTACTTGTTATCGACTGGAAGCACGGACAAACAATGTGATGGGAGGGCTCAAGGTACCGGTGAGTACCATTCTTGTGCATATCTCCTGGGCTCATCTTCGCGCACAGATGACCAGAAACATCTTTCTATGCCGGCCACCCAAAAATCTCCAAAACATCTCCAACCACTCTTTCCGCTAAACCATTTTCTCGGCCTTCCAAACAACAACCAACGCCTGCACAGAATCCACGCTCAAAATTCCGCCCTCTAACTACTTCAGCCGACGCCATGTTGACAATTGCGCGCTGTAAACGCCGAAGGAAACAAGCACCTCCATCTTTTCAAAAATTACAGTCGACCTTGCTATGCTCTGACTCGGTCAACTGGACAATGATCGACTGTGCACGACTGTTTCGTGCCCTCAAGGCCTCATCCGTACCTACAAGCCTCGTCATTCTTCCGCCCAACTTCGCGGAAAGGTTACGGAACCTCTGGTCACCAATGGTTCGATATTTAGGGCGTAGCCATCTCCAACCCCTCGACTTACTTCGGCCGCTGATCAGGATGGGGAAGCTCGTCGGTGTGTACCATTCTTATAAATATGACTCAGACTCGTTAACGCCTTCGGTCGAGCTAGATGTCTCTTCAAGAACTATTAGCATGAACATTTTTGAGTCAGTCGCGCTAGTGCCATTCACTCGTCTGTCTGAGTCCCGTCGAATCACTCTGTCCCCAATCAAATTCCCCCTTACTTACGACGCTTGTGGAAAGAGGAGATTCTCGTGGCAAATCGTGGTGGTACTCTATCTCATTTAATTGGTCTTTTGACTCATCTTGGTTCGAATTTCTCTAGCTCTCCTAGTCTCCGAATCCATCTGCTTGTATGAATACCCATGCCTGCAACCCCTTCAAATTGCGTTACCTTCAACTTTGATTTTCCAAGGCCGACCTTCGCTCAACGGCCGGATCTCCATTATTTACCGGGCGTACTCGTGTACCGAGGAAGCACTTTCATTCGACCAGGCCAACCAGCCTATCCTCCTTCTCAACTTCACTCAACTTACCTACAGAGAGCTCACATATTCACGTTTCCCGGTCATCGGCATCTTCAATGCATCTAGGCCTAGAATCACGAGCAACGTATAACTTGACGTTGGCAAGACCGCAAGAGAAAGCTCGGACAAATGTTTGGAGACGAATGGCAGAAGGGTTGGTTGAGCTGGTATGTTTCTCAGGCGTCTCTCTCGACGATTTCACTCATTGACCAGCACTTTTGCAGACTGTATGCGCGTTGTGCCGTCTCGCTCGTGCAACAATATTATTTACCTTTCTCTCTCTCTTGTGACTTTTGGTACATTGTCTACTGAATTCGAGCTCATCGATGTACTAGAGCGCTATTGGTTCATCTGCTATCAACCTTAGAAACCCAGCTAGAACCCTCCAGCTCCCGAAGCCTACCTAGCCACGAGAGTACCGACGACCGGAGCTGACGCTCCTTATACGCAAGATAGAGACAAGCGTCGGGCTGGATATCATGAAGATGTCGGCATCCTGCAGGTATTGGGATTGGCGATGGCGACGGCGATGAAAGGTTATGAACCAAAGCTAGAGGCCAGAATGAGAATAAGGGAATGGTTCGTGATTTCTTGAGTCATGCTTTTTGGATCCCCGATTATCGTCCTTTACCATGTAAAACTCTCGCATCGCTCTCATAATCTCTTTCCCTTCGACCGTTCTAATGTCTCCACCTTGACCAGGATTACGCTCGCAACCTTACTGCATCGGGGCGCAAGTTCGACACTGCGTGAATAGTCTTTAAAATGTATGTGCCGCCCATGCCACCCCCAGAGCCAATCAGTCCACTTTGTTTGTGGTTTACTCGATGGCTCGAGGATTACATTGTCAAGTACGCGCGAGGAGCAACGTATTCTGGGCGTCACTTACAACGGGCTATTACCATTGCTCATCTATCATAAATCTCGACTCCTCCAACCACGACCAACGTTTCACGGGTCATCGGAGATGTCGGGTTGCCTACCATTGCAAGTGTACGTCCGTATGGGCTCGGCAGTCGAGACTGAGGTTGTACGTTGGTCCGAAACTGGGTGTCGCGAACCAACATGGCACCCTCACCACAGCGCAGAAGTAATCATCATCGTTCGTCGACCATTACTGTTCGTGATACTGGCCGTGCCATATCACGAATTACGTTTGTGAACGCGGGTTCAACGTGAGTGTCGAAACTTTCCATCCCAGTCGTACTATCGCGTTGCATCCTGGCAACTCTCGCAGACCGGATTATTAACTCACGCCAATCAGCGGCCTCTTGCCTCCTTATAGGATCTCAAGAGGGTTCCGTTGCTCTTTACTTCTCGAGCAACTATGGAGGTTGAGAGCGAGGTGGGGGCCAGTCTCTATAATCTCAAAAGAGCCTACTGAGATAGATAAGGATTGGCGGTGATGGGATGGTTTTCATGATTTCAGAGACTTCGGAATCCTACAAGTCGTCAACCATGAGTCCGACGATTAGTTCGCAATCTATCGAGAATCACAGTTTGGTTCGTGTACTTACTGTACCTCAGGTAACCACCTTGTATTCCGTACGGACAGCACTGATTGTAAGCTTGTATTAACGATTAAAATTCAGGGATACCAGCGGGACTGGTGTTACAGGTAGTCGGTGCGAATATGAGGTGTTCCTGCCAACTTTAACTTTGCTTTTGTTACGATTGGCTTGGACCTCGATATCTCGTCATAATGGTTGAAAGACAGACATTGGTGAGCTGCTCCAGTAGACGTAGTGTACGGAGTCTATCGTTGGGCTTTGGATGTGCGTGCAACGCATAGACACCTCACAGCAAAATTCAGGAACAATCCGATCTCAATATTCAGCGCACATAGAGGCCCACATGACTTGTCCGCGTCTAGCTGGCCTGCGATAAGTCTCGGGATCCTAATCTCCGTGAGGATCACGATGAATTCGAGGAGGATCCCCTCTAGCAGACGTTGCTGATTCTTTACGACGCCTTTTGTACTGCCGTTGTTGATCACCGCCGGGCAGACTTGTGTTCCTTTTTACAAGGAACTCCAAGCCGTTGTCTTCACATTCCTTTGAGAATTAAGAAACATTCTGTAGTACTTACGTGGTGTATTCTGACCTCACCAAGGGATGGCAAGCAGTAAATGACAACCCAATGTCGACCTAACATGCACCGGACCTCGACAGTGTTCGTTCGAAATCGGTATGTTAAAGAAAGCCAATAGCAATGTTGGGGTACGATATAACGAGAATAAGGTAAACTATCCATGAATCTTCCTGAGATACGCGTGTCAAAGAATGAATACTGTACAAACATGAGGAATGTCCGTGAGGTACGAGGCGACCGAGGCCTCCAAGTCTTCAATCCGAACCAATCCTCACACCTCAATTGGTTCATTACCACCCCGAGGATCCATCTCCCTGCCCATATTCACCATTCGTTCCGTTCCAAGGATTCGGTTGTGTCGTCTGTGTCGAAGGTTCACAAGTGTACTGCTGAGGATGATTGCCTGGCGTGTTCCAAGGTTCGTGAGGAACGAGAGGGTCGCCACCGTTGGATGGGAACATCAAAGGATGACCCTGAGGCATATGAGCGGAATATGGAAGGTGGGTTTGGGTGTGAACGGTCGAATCGGACAGGTAGGAAGCGCCCGGCGAGGAGAATGAGGGCAAATTGCACGATGAGTCGTGGTGAGAGATTGGGGGGTTCTGGTGTTGGTGAGGAGCGAATGAGCCTCCGCCGTAGGAGGGGAACGGTGAGGGAAAACCTGCATCGTGCGCACGAGACATAGCCGTAACACTATGCGGAGAATAAGTGACGTTGGCAGAGTATGCTGCGTTGAAGGGATGAGTGACCGCAGGCGTGGAGTAGGAAGTTGCAGGGTACGCTGTGCCATTGTACAGCATGTTCACAGGGGCGGATGTTTCGACCTGGGACGCCCCCGACCACCCGGTATTCTGAGTAGCACCGAGATCGTATCTGGGTGCAGATGTAATGGCGTTGACACCTAGGTAAGCACCCGAAGCGGTACAGTTCAAGCCCAACGTGCTTCTGGTGAGATCGCTGGCCGAGTTGGCGATTTCAGCACTGTTGTACGCGTGGAAGGGCGGCAATGTGTCGAAATAGGTTGCCGCCACTGTATTGGGCGACAATTCGATCCATCCTTGCGACTCAGGATGGCTGGATGATAGTCCAGACGTGGTAGGGAATGCCATGTTTACAGCACGCGAAGCGACCGGCACATCTCCCAACAAGGGGTATGCGGGGCGTGGGGGATAAGAATACGGCGGTTGACTGCTATGGTAGTAGGGTGTCTGGAGTTGCGATTGGTGCCCTTGGGGTGGGTGACAGTAATCGAGGGGAATCGGGGGATGCGAGTTGACCGGATATGGGAAGGGCTGAAACCTCGTTGGGAGCGGTTGTACAAGTCGAGGATTGTGTCCATCCATTGCTGGGTCATGACCGTTGGTGGCATCGTTCTTGTGGCGAAGGTCCTGCGAATATGTGAGTAAAGCTCATGCTAAGAAAGAAAAGTCAACGACGCACTGGCTCTGGATCATTTCTCGCAATGCCCTCATATCCCGTATTCCTCTTCTGACGCTTGTTGGTAACGCAATGAGAGTTGATGGTGGGTCCGTCTTCTCTAGAGTTAATCTGGCCTTGATTACTGGTCATAGACGTCAGGTCCTCAGCCAGTTGTTGGTCCATCATATCTGATAGACACTCGGAGCTGTTGCTGGTGCCGGATCCATCAAGGCTGTCGGAGTGCTCTGCATCACGGTAAGAGCAGGAACGAACAAATGGAAATCGAACACACCTTGAGAAACTTCCATAAAATGATCGGAATGGTGGATGGGTTGAAAGATGTGGATATCAAATCCGAGGTGTTGAGCAAAATTGGTAGTTGTTGGGTCGAAGCCTCGTAGTAGTTGATATTGGTGAATCAGCTTGTAGTGGTTGATCTTCCGAGGATAGTCGTGCGAGTGGCGGAAGAATTCAAGCTCGATAGGAAGGCCGAAGTCAAGACATGATTCGGGTGAAAGTCGATGTTGACCGTGTTCGTGGAGAGACCAGAAGTGGAGACGTGATGTTTTGCCTTTGGAGCGGTCGGGGGGAGTTGGGTAGACAAAAAGGTAGATTGGTTGCTGGCGTCGTCGTTGGGATTTGGAAGGGGTTTTATCGAGGCGGCCTTCCAACCACGTACAACAGTAAACAATGTCTGGGACATGTTAGCCGGTGGAAGAGGAAACACAAAACAACAGCGCACTATAAACACTCAGATCGTCATCCAATGATATTCCACAGGATTGAAAGATGTTTGATGATTGGGAAAGCCAGGCTTCTCCTGCGTGCAAATTGAAATCCAAATGAAGCCAGGTTCCATCTTCTCCAAGTCGGAATCTACTCGTGTATGATTAGATAGAGTGGCCTGTGAATTGTGAGGATACTCACCTTGTAATTCCATTTTCCAACGCTTTCCTCTCTGTAGAACCCAGTCCACTTGTCCAGACATTGTTTGCGACGGCGATGGAGGTTGCGGTCGAAGTGGAAAAGATGGTCGGCTGATCGCACGATTCAGGCACGTCATAGCGATCCCCGGCCCACCACATTGCCCTCAGAAACAGCCGATCAGCTTCCCTCGACTTTAGACTCGCCAGGAAGCGCAGGAAAACATCTTCTTGGAGCATTTCCGCGGTCAAAGGTAAATTCTCCACTGCCATGTCGTCCCCCATCAACCACATGATTGATATTGGCCCCTCTGGACCTCGACAGATCACTCCTCGCGCAAAATCCACCCACAGCTCCCTCTTTGAGCATTTCAATTTCCTCTACAATTGCATGATTAAACTGTTTCATTTCACTGCTTTCGCTACTTACAAGCAGATTATAGACATGTATCTCACCACGCCATCCCAAACTCCTCCCAAAGTGCGAGATTGGCAAAAGGGCTGCAGAAAACATCAACTCAGACGTAGGGATCACCATCCACATACACTCTTACCGTGCCAAAGAAGTAGTGACGGAACTGTTCCGACGTCAACAGCAAACACCTGGGCAGACGACTTGGACGAACTAACGCGTCGTCAGGACAGAGGCAAATGGGGAACTCAACTGGACGTACCGCGCTCGCGAAAACTTCCGGAAATCCTCCTCGAAGGCCTATAATCAAATTGTTAGCTTTCTTTGCTCCGCCCCATAGAAGATACAGAGCTCACCCTACGTGCATCTGGCCCTCTATACGTCACTGATGTGAACCTACCCTCCGTCCCAATCACCTCCACAGCACAAATGGTTTTGTCCACTTTTGGTCCGTACCACCACCGTGGGTTCCGATGATATTCAGTGACACAGACATCCTCAAGCCGGTAAAAGTCACCACTCTTAACGTTCCGATACTGGATAAAGAGCATGGGTAAGTCCACGAGCTCCCTGCTTTCCAGTTAAATAACTTACATCGTCAAATTCAGTAGGTTCCTTCTCTTCTCGTTGAACAATTTGGTTAACCTGGTTTCCTTTAACGTGAACCACCATCGTCGAAGTCGAGGGCGAGTTGGTTTCCTGGTTTGCTGCTATACGCACGTTAGCAGAGGGCAAAGTTATCATTCTAGTTTCCGCGCAGCCAGTGTAACGGATGTGTTGGTCGCCTTCTACGTGGCTAAAGACCCCACCAGAGATCGAGGCATTTTGCGCATTCGGGAAGAACGTAGACATGTAGGCCGTGGAGCGAAAGAGAGAGAGGAAAGGGTCTGAGGTATGGGAGACAACGAATGACAGGGGAACATATATATATTTCAAGCAAACACGCCACATACATGCCTCAGCTAGATCACGTCTTGAAGCGCCAAAACCATGCCTATTCCATATGCCCTTCAGCGGCTCGCCCGACTGAGCTATATTTTCCGCTCGTATCCCTCCCGCCCTCTCTCTGTTACCTTGCACTTCCATCTCACACACTCGTATTTTCAAAGACCCAGACCATCGAGCATCCGACGTTCTTCATGGCTTCAATCCAGGACCGTCGCCAGCGCCTTTCGGCCCTCCCATGAACGTTATCGATAGGAAGATCTGAACGTTTTTGCATGCTGTTTGCCTGCGCTTCGATTTCATTTCGCACACGATCGTGGTTCTAACGCTGTAGAACACCGCAGTGATACATGCCGAGGGCACGCACCTGTTCCCCTTTGTCAGGCTCGTACTTGTCGGGACAGTCTGGACTGTCCTATTGCACTCGTATACGAGGTCTTCCCTCAGTCCGGTCTTCGAAGACTGACTCGACAACGTCAAAGGAGTGTTGCAGAGACTGGGTTTGAGGGAAGGTTTGGTCCAGTACAGCACCTTGATCGAGGCGCTCCAGAGTATCACTTGCTACACGAATTGGGGTACCATAACGGCGGCGTTGAAACATGAAGACCTCTATTCCGGGAGTATCGTCTGATGATCTGGGGTCGAGCGCGAGGAGGCGGAAGGTGCGAGCTCCCATTTGGTATTACCGACCCGAGAGTGACATTGAAAGATACGATGATTTCGAACATTCTTGACACCTCGCCGACTGTACACATAGTAGTTTTCACTTCTGAGTCGAACCTCGTAATGGTTGTCATTATTGATGTCGAATCGCCGAGTATAGCGTCCAGCGTGAGTCTAATCTTCGTTCTTCTCAATTCCCATCCGGGTTTGTTGAATAACTTGGGGGCGATCCAATATAGAGTTTGGCGCTGCAGCCCATGAGTGTGTTCGCCAAGGCCCAAATGACACAGGAAGCGCCCTGGAAGCATTCGGAAATGGTGGTATGTGTTTTTGGACAGCCAGCAGATGCCCTGAGCCTCGAGGCTCGAGATTTTGGGCTCGTGAATGCAGGTTCAGATCTCAGATTTTGTGCAGCGGCGAGAGGGATATGAATTGATTTTGTCGGTATCTTCTGAGAACCTAGATTCTGAGGTTTTTGAGAGGCGCTCGAGTGCGATGTTGAGAAGAATGACAGCCAGAAAATTGTTGGGAGTCGTGAGGGTCCAGGGACAACGAGCAAACAGGCTTTGTCAGCGGCCACGGCGTTGACCATGGCTACCATGACCCTGCTCTCATTATCAGCGACTCCCAACGGCTCTTAGCTCAACTTTGTCGGTCAAATTCCATTTCTTGTTACTCATAAGCAGAGACCTTGACTTTGTCTCTCTCTCCTCTCTCTCGCAAGGCTTTTTGATGCACCAATGACTCACAAAGATTCCTCACAATACAAATCCGCAATAATCCAAACTTACTCGCTCGGGAGTCCAGAAAATGGTTTCAAACGACCCAACAGAGAGCTTGTTTAGACCTTGGGCATTATTCCTCGCGAATGGATCCGTTGATGGGGGCAAGGAGCAGTATTGGACGATGGCAATACAGGTGGTTCCTTCGTATCTGGTCGTGTCCACCGCTGACCTTCGCATCTCTATTACTAGCCGTATCGAAAGCTATCTAAAGCATCAAAAGTCGAACGTCAACGGGCAGGGTCAGACTTCACCTCTCAGCTTCCCCGTCTCCAGAGCACCGTTTGGTGCATTCTCTTCTCGTTCAAAGAAACCGACGTATACGAGCTCGAGTGCGTACGGGTGTTCTTAGTTCTGTGTGTTTGGCTGACCAGATTTACGATGTCAGCATGTTTCTCTGCTGTCATTGGCGTGATGGCTTATTGAAAACACCAGTCGCTATTTGAACGTTCAGCCCACGAGTTCATGTCAAATGCTCGGACACCTGCAGCTGCGAGATCCCTCGAATGGGAAACGTTTGGATCACTGAAGTTATACCCCCGCTCGAGTGGTACAGGCCCCAAGTGACCACCGAACATAATACAAGTAAGCCATATCTTCGATTCCGAAAGCAGCTTGAAAACAAGGCAAGGTCAGACTTTTTTGTAGCTGCGAAGGGGAACTCTCCAAGCGGAAAAATAGACTTAGTGGTTTGGACAACGGGGATGTACAGGTCTCGTAGGTACTGATCCCATTTGACCATTAGGTTCCGAGTATATACACGTTTCTTTCGCTGTTTACAATCCTTTTCCTTCCGTGTGTACCACTCCGAGTTCGCGTTTGTCCTGACTGTCGTGATCCACGACCGTGTTGAATAGAGACTTAGTGACTTACCAAGTCTGACAGCTCCGTATCCTGTACGCCTACGGACCTCCTTCCGCCGAGCGTATAGAATTCACCTCGATTTTAATTCTCCCAATACCTTGCTGACTACCGAACATGATGCTCAGCAAGGCTTTCGACACGAACAATCATGTGGATGTGATAACTAGGCAGCACCTATTTCATGACAAGACAGGTACCCGAGCAGCGATCGCCAGAATGGATGTTAATCCCCGTGGTTTCAAGGAGAAAATCCATTCACTGATACGTCGCGATCATGTACCCATACGAGTCCGTCTCGTGAGCCCGAAATACTGCCTCACGAGTTGTCCTCTTGAGCAGTTTGTACATATCAATGTGCTTGGTGGTGATATATCTCAGAATGGGATGCACCGGATACGCTTCGAGGATCAAGTGCCTAACTGGAGTGCATGGTCGATGGCAAGTCTTGCGCTTCTTCGGAGCTGGTAACACGCCGAACGGAAAGTTGTTCTGGTAAGCACGATATTGTATTACTCTGAGTGAGTACATTCGAAGTACTAATCCCATTTACTGAGGAAATCGAAATTTTCAAAGATACTTCTGTCGACCAACAGCAATGAGTGGGTAGCGTGTAGGATTAGGATCCTTGAAACGCACCTTTTCGGCCTCTCCATGCGTAACCACAAAGTAATCAACGCGACTCTTGACAGGGATTTCAAGTAGAATCTGCCGTCCGAGAGGCTCTCGCGAAGCTCCTAGAAGGCGAGGATGTTATGGAGGGGGTCGTCGACTCGGATGATACGTTATTGACTGACGAAAGTTGGTTTATCCGTGATTGGCCGATATTTGGACGAGATTCATCATCGTAGAGGCTCGAGATGGTAAGAAACACAATAGAACGGCATCAGGTGAGCTGGCCGTATCAGGACCGGTACGAGACGAATGGCAATGGTGCCTCAAGAAGTGCAATGTGACACCATTTCGTTGCCGTATGGGAAGCGGGTGATCCTGTATTGGGCTGCTCTGTGTTGCCGTGCTCGTAGGCAGCGAGATTCTTGCGGGAGGGAAAGAGTATCCATGGCACGTCGACGTTGACGTGCTCTAGTGAACCGGGATCAGAATCCACGGAGGTTGAGCCTGCAAAAGCCGATGCCAGTGCGGATGTCGAGCCCTGAGACTGAAGAGACACCACTCTTAAGGAGTATCGTTCAAGTAAGTGGGTGAACAAAGTAAGGTGGCTGTCAAAATCGTCCACGAGTTGATGTACTGGCTATGAAAACTTTTTAGCGTGGATGTAAAAAAAGCGAAGCACGAGGACCCACAATAACGACCGGGTCTCGCATAAAGCTCTCACGAGAATGAAAACTCTGAGCTTGTGCGTCCGTTGTTTTGAGTCTGAAGAGCGCTTGGGGATCAGTCTTCATGTAGCTGACACTCAGATGGCTCGTGCGGCACCTTGAAAGAGAGTAGTGAGGGTAGCAGTTAGAGTGAAAAGCGCTATATTCGCTGGATCCAGGAGAGTAGGTGGTGTAGGCAAGAAGTTGCTAATGATGACCGCAATATCGTGAGGTGGCTTGATTTTGAGTGAGTATCGTTACCGTAGGACTATGGGAATAGGTTATAACTCACCAACAATGCCTCTAGTCCCACTTCTGGTGAGCCTTTCAACTGGACAAATCGTCCTCTAAACCCTCCTTGTCAAGGCTCTGCGGATACACCGTCCAACATCGGGGTTGTGGAATTCGAGGAGGCCATGAATATACTTGTCTTGGGTACTGTTTTTCTCGACGACCGTTTGAATCTCGATTATATTGGCTTTGGCATTGAGAAGGATGGCAAGCTTGATGCGAGGATGTTGCCAAGGTGTAGCTCATAAACTCGTGGTGGAGGTTGCACACAGCGAGGAACATGGATTTGTCAGCGGCCGCGACGTTGACCAAGACCACCACTTGCAACATACCTCAGACCTCTTTACTCGTCGTTGTTTCGCTCAACTAGCGCAGAGGTCCTCGGAGATTCTACTTGTTATCGACTAGCACGAAGAAACAATGTGATGGGAAGGGTCCAGGTACCGGTGAGTACCGTTCTTGTGAATGTTTCTAGTAGGCTCATCTTCGCCTTCAGATAAACCAGAAACATCTTTCAATGTCGGCCATCCAAAAATCTCCAAAACATCTCCAACCACTCTTTCCCCTCAATCACCTTCTCGGCCTTTCAAACATCTACCGATGCCTGCCCCAGAATCTACGCTTATAATTCTACCCTCCTACTACCTCGACCGGCGCCGTTTTGGTAAGGAAACTAACAGCATGTCCAACCCTTCAAATGACAGTCGACCTTGCTATGTTCTGATCCAGTCAACTGGACAACGACTGATTGATCTGCTGCACGACTGTTTCCGGCTCCCATCCGTACCGACAAGCCTCGTCATTCTTCCGCCCTATTTCGCAGAAAGGTCACGGAACCTCTGGTCACCAATGGTTCGATATTTAGGGTATCACCATCTCCAACCCCTCGACTTACTTCGGCCGCTGATAGGGATGGGGAAGCTCGTCGGTGTGTACCATTCATATAAATATGACTCAGACTCATTCATGCCTTCGGTCGAGCTAGATGTCTCTCTCTGAGAACTATTGGCACGAACAAAATTCCGAGTCAACCCCGCCAGTGCCATTCACGCGTCTGCCTGAGTCTTGTGGAATCGCTCTGTCCCCAACCAACTTCCTCTCACCCACGACGCTTGTGCTACACGGTGGAACTACGAGCCTTAGGGGGAAAGAGGAGATTCTGGTGGCAAATCGTGAGTGGTAGCCTATCTCAGTTGATTGGTCTTTTGACTCGTCTTGGTTTGAATTTCTCTAGCTCTCCTAGTCCTAGTCTCCGATTCCCTCTGCCTGTATGAATACCCAGGCCTGCAACCCCCTTCAGATCGCGTCGTTGCCTAGATTACCTTCGACGCTGGTTTTCCAAGGCCAAGCTTCATTCGACGACCAGACCTCCGTCATCTACCAGGCATACTCGTGTACCGAGGAGACACTTCCATTCGACTGGGTCGACCGCCTTATCCTCCTTCTCAGCTTCACTCAATCTACCAACAGAGCTCGCAGGGTTCACGTTTCCCGGTCATCGGCATCTTCAACGCATCTAGGCCCAGAATCACGAACAAGGCATAGATTGGGGTTGGCAAGACTGCAAGAGAGGACTCGAACGAACGTTTGTGGACGAATGGTAGAAGGGTTGGTTGAGCTGGTGTGTTTTCAGGCGCCTCTCTTGACAATTTCACTCATTAACCGGGAATCTTGCAGACCGTCTGTATGCACGTTGTGCCGCCTTGCTGGTACAACAATATGAATTACCTTTTCTCTCACTCTCTTGTAACGTTCGCTACATTCTTTATTGACTTCGAGTTTATCGATGTACTAGAACGCTAAGAATTCATCTACTATCAACTTTCAAAACCCAGCCGGAACCCTCTGGCTCCCGAAGCCTATCTCATCATGAGAATATGGATGACCGGGGCTGACAGCCCTTGTACGCAAGATAGAGACGAACGTCGAATTGGATATCATGACGATGTCAGCATCTTGCAGGTATTGGGATCGGCGAAGGCGACGGCAGTGAAAGGTCATGAACCAGAGCTGGAGACCGGAACGAGGGAACATTTCGTCAGTTCTCGAGTGTGTCGTGCTTTTAGGATCCCCGATTATCATCATTTACCACGTACGATTCTCGCATTACTCTTATACTCCCTTTGCACCTCGACCGTTCTAACGTCGCTACCTTGGCCAGGATTACGCTCGCAATCTTACTGAATCGGAGCGCAAGTTCGAGACTGTGTGAATGGTCTTCGAAATGTTTGACCTTTATTGAGATATCTGCCGCCCACGCCAGCCCCAGAGAGCAATCAGTCCGCAATCTGTCCACTTTGTTTGTGGTCTACTCGAAAGCTCGAGTGATGCATCATCCAGGAAGCGCGAGAAGCGACGTACTCTGGGCGCCACTGACAGCGGGCTATTACCGCTGCTCATTCATCACAGGTCTCGACTCCTTCAACCACGACCAACGTTTCACGGGCCATTGGAGATGTCGGGTTGGCTACCATAGAAAGTGTACGTCTGTATGGCCTCGGTGGTCGAGACCGAGGTTGTACATCAGCCTGAAACTGGGTGTCGTGAACCGACATAGCACCCTCACGATAGTACGGAAGTAATCATCATGCATCATGGTTCATCAACCATCACTGTTCGTGGTACTGGCCGTGCCATATCACGAATTACGTTCGTGGACGCAAGTTCAACGTGAGTCTCGAAACTTTTCATTTCAGTCGTTCTATCGCGTTGCATCCTAGGAACTCTCGCAGGCCGAATTACCAGCTCACGCCAATCACTGGCCTCTGGTCTTCTAGAATTCCAAGAGGGCTCCGTTGTTTTTTACTTCTCGGGCAGCTAAGGGAGTTGAGAGCGAGGTGGGAGCCAGTCTCTGTAATCTCGAAAGAGCCTACTGAGATAGATAAAGAGTGGTGGTGATGCGATGGTGCCCGTGATTTTGGAGACTCGTGAGTCGTCGACCTTCGGAATTCCACGAGTCATCAACTCTTTAGTCCGACGGTGAGTTCGCAATCTATCGAGAATCACAGTTTGGTTCGTGTACTTACTGCATCTCAGGTAACCACCTTGTCTTCTGTACGGATAGTACTGATTGGAAGCTTGTCTTAATGGTTTAGATTCAAGGATACCAGCGGGACTGGCGTTACGGGTAGTCGGTGCAAAAACGATGTGTTCCTGCTTTTGCTACGATTTGCTTGGACCTCGATATCTCGTGTCATGATGGTTGACAGACAGACATTGGTGAGATGCTCCAGTAGACGTAGTCTACGGAGTCTATCGTTGGGCTTTGGATGTGCGTACAACCCATAAACGCCTCACAGCGAATTTCAGGAACAATCCTATCTCAATATTTAGTGCACATAAGGACCTACAAGCCTTGTCTGCGTTTATCCGGCCTGCGACTAGTCTCAGAATTCTAAGCTCTTCATGTTCCTTTGAGGATTGAGAAACACTCTGTAGTACTTACATCGTACAGTCTGACTCCCTCACCGAGGGATGGCAAGCAGTAATTGACAACCCAATTTCAACCTAACGTGTACCGGACGACGAGGAAACCTCGACGGCGTTCCTTTGAAATCGGTATGTCAAAGAAAGCCAATAACAATGTTGAGGTACAACAAGAATAAGGAATATGAAAGCACATGAGCGTGGGTACTATACATGAGTTGTAGTGAGATACGCAAGTCAAATCATGAATATCATACAAACGTGAGGAATGTCCGTGAAATACGAGCCGACTGAGGCCTCGAAGTCTTCAACCCGAATAGAGTTTCAAACCTCAATCAGTTCATTACCACCCCGAGGATCCATGTCCCTGCCCATATTCGCCACTCGCCTTGTTCCAAGGATTCGGTTGTATCGATTGCATCGAAGGTTCATGACTGTATTGCTGAGTATGATCGGCTGGCGTGTTCCAAGGTCGGTGAGGGACGAGAGGATCGCCACCGTTGGATAGGAACATCGAAGGATGACCCTGAAGCGTATGAGCGGAATATAGAAGGTGGGTTTGAGCGTGAACGATCGAATCGGACGGATAGGAAGCGCCCGGCAAGGAGAAGGAGGATGAATCGTACGATGAGTCGTGGTGAGCGACCGGAAGGCTCCAATGCTGTTGAGGAGCGACTGAGCCTCCATCGTAAGAGAGAAACGGTGAGGGATAATGTGGATCGTGCGCATGAGACGAAGGCGTAGTGCGATGCGGGGAATATGTGACATTGGCAGGGTATGCTGAGTTGAAGGGATGGGTGACTGCAGGCATGGAGTTGGAAGTTGTAGTGTATGCTGAGCCACTGTAAAGCATGTTTCCAGGAGCAGAACCTTCGACGTGCGACGTTCCTGACCACCCGGTATTCTGAGTAGCAGCGAGATCGTATCTGAATGCATTTGCGGTGGTACTAACACTTGGGTAAGCACCCGAAGCGGTATGGCCCAAGTCCATCGTACTTCTGCTGAGATTGCTGGCCGTGTTGGCGATCTCAGCACTGTTGTACGCATTGAAGGCCGGTAGTGCGTCGAAATAGGTTGGCGCCGCTAAGTTTTGTGACAATTCAGGCCATCCTCGCGACTGGAGATGGAAAGATGATAGATCAGCCGTGGTAGGAGATGACATGTTCTCAACGCGCGAAGCGAACAGCACATCTCCCAACGAGGGGTATGCGGGGCGGGAGGGATAAGGATACGGCGGTTGATTGTTATGGTAGGAGGGTGGATGAAGTTGCGATTGGTGCCCTTGGGGTGGGTGAGAGTAGTTGAGGGGAATCGGGGGATGTGAGTTGACCGGATATGGGAAGCGCCGAAGCCTCCCTGGGAGCGATTTTACAAGTCGATGATTGTGTCCATCCATTGCTAGGTTATGGTCGTTGGTGGCATTATTCTTGTGACGAAGGTCCTGCAAACATGTGAGTAAAGCTCACGCTAAGAAAGAAAAATCAACAACGCACTGGTTCTGGATCATTTCTTGCAATTGCCTCATATCCCATCCTCCTCTGACGCTTGTTAGCAATGCGATCCGAGTTGATGGTGGGTCCGTCTTCTCTAGAGTTTATCTGGTCTTGATTACTGGTCATAGATGTTGCGACCTCAGCCAGTTGTTGGTCCATCATGTCTGATAGACACTCGGCGCTGTCGCTGGGGACGGATCTGTCAAGGCTGTTGAAGTGTTCTGCACCACGATAAGAACAAGAACAAATGAATGGAAATTGAACACACCTTGATCAACTTCCGTGAAACGATCGGGATGGTGGATGGATTGAAAGGTGTGACCGTATCCAAAGTGTTCAGCAAAATCGGTAGTTGTTGTGTCGAAGCCTCGTAGTAGTTGATATTGGTGAATCAGCTTGTATTTGTTGATCTTCCGAAAGAAGTCGTGCGAGCGGAAGAATTCAAGCTCAATAGGAAGGCCGAAGTCAAGACATGATTCCGGTGAAAGTCGATGTTGACCGTCCTCGTGGAAAGACCAGAAGTGGAGACGTGATGTTTTGCTGTTGGAGAGGTCGGGGGGAGGTGGATAGACAAAAACGTAGACTGGCTGCTGGCGTCGTCGTTGGGATTTGAGGGGGGAGTCATCAAGGTAGCCTTCCAACCACGCTTCCCTGTAAACAACGTCTGGAACATGTTAGCCAGTGGAAGAGCAAACACAAAACAACGGCTCACTATAAACACTCAGATCGTCATCCAAGGATATTCCACAAGATTGAAAGATGTTTGATGATTGAGAAAGCCAGGCCAGTCCCGCGTTCTCATTCAAATACAACCAAAGCCTGCTTCCATCTTCTTCAAGTCGGAATCTACTCATGTATTATTCGATAGAGTGGGGTGTGAATTGGGAGGATACTCACCTTGTCAATCCTTTTTCCAACGCTTTCCTCTCTGTAAAAATCCGTCCACTCGTCCAGACGTTGTTTGCGACGGCAATGGGGGTTTTGGTCAAAGTGGAAAAGATGGTCGGCTGATCGAACGATTCAGCCACGCCTTTGTAGATATCGTCATTGCTATCCCACTGCCACATCATGTACAGAAACACCCGATCAAATTCCTTCGACTTTAGACTCGCCACGAAGCGCAGGAAAACATCTTCTTGGAGCATTTCCGCGGTCAAAGGTAAATTCTCCACTTTCACCTCCTCCAGCATCCACCCGATGTTTGACCTTGGCCCCTCTGGACCTTGGCAAATCACTCCTCGCGCAAAATCCACCCACAGGTTCCTCTCCCGGCAATTCAATTTCCTCTACAATTGGATGATCAAACTGTTTCATTTCACTGCTTTTGCTACTTACAAGCAGATTATAGACATGTATCTCACCACGCCATCCCAAACTCCTCTCAAAGTGCGAGATCGGCAAAAGGGCTGCAGAAAACATCAACTCGACAACTGGGATCACCATGCACATACACTCTTACCGTGCCAAAGAAGTAGTGACGGAACCGTGCCGACGTCAACAGCAAACACCTGGGCAGTCGACTCGGATGAACTAAATCGTTGTCAGAACGGAGGCAAATCTGAAGCTCAACTGGGCGTACCGCGCTTGCGAAAACTTCCGAAAATCCATCTCGAAGGCCTATAATCAAATTGTCGCCTTTGTTCACTCTGCCTAGAGAAAATAAAAACGCACCCTGCGTGCATCCGGCCCTCTATACGTCACGGATGTGAACCTACCCTCCGTCCCAATCACCTCCACAGCACAAATGGTTTTGTCCACTTTCCGTCCGTAGCACCACCGTGGGTTCCGAGGATATTCGGTGACATAGATGTCCTCAAGCCGGTAAAAGTCACCGCTCTTGACGTTCCGATACTGGATGAAGGGTATGTGTAAGCCCATGAGCTCTCTGATTTCCAGTTAAATAACTCACATCGTCAAATTCAGTATGTTCCTTCTCTTCTCGTTGAACAATCTGGTTAACCTGGTTTCCTTTAATGTGAACCACCATCGTCGAAGTCGAGGGCGAGTTGGATTCTTGGTTTGCTGCTCTATGTCCGTTAGCGGAGGACGAGGTGATCATTTTAGTTTTCGTGCGGCCGGTGTAATAGTTGTGTTGGTCGCCTTGAACATGGCTGAAGACCCCACCAGAGATCGAAGCGTTTTGCGCATTTGAGAAGAACGTAGACATGTAAGCCGTGGAACGAGGGGGAGAGAGGAAAGGGTCTGAGGTACGGGAGACAACGAATGGCAAGGGGAACATGCTTATATTTCAAGCAAACACGCCATATACATGCCTCAGCTAGATCACGTCCTGAAGCGCCAAAACCACGCCCATTCCATATGCCCCTCAGCGGCTCGCCCGACTGAGCTATATTTCCCGTTCGTATCCCTCCCGCTCTCTCTATTGCCTTGTGCTTCCGCCTCGCACATGTTTTCAAAGACCCAGGCCATCGAGCTATCCGACATTCTCTGCACCTCCAATCCAGGACCGTCGCCAGCGCCTCTCGGACCTCTTGTGAACGTTATCGATATGAAAATGTGAACATTTGCATGCTGTTCGCCCGCGCTTCAATTCATTTCACACACGATCGTGGTTCTAATACTATGAAACACTCACCGCAGTGATACATGCCGAGGGCACGCATCTGTTCCCCTTTGTCAAGCTCGTACTTGTCGGGACAGTCTGCACTCGTACACGAGGTCTTCCCCTAGTCCGGTCTTCGAAAACCGGCATGACAACGTCAAAGAAGTGACATAAAGACTGTGTTCGAGTGAAGGTTTCATTCAGTACCGCACCTTGATCGAGGCGCTCGAGAGTATCACTTTCTACACGAGTTGGGGTATCCATTAAGGCGGCGTTGAAACATGAAGACCTCTATTCCGGGAGTATCGTCTGATGATCTGGGGTCGAGCATGGAGAGGCGGAAGGTGCGAGCTCCCATTTGGTATTACCAACCCCAGAGTGACATTGAAAGACACGATGATTTCGAACATTCTTGAGACCTCGCCGACTGTAAACATAGTAGCTTTTCCATGCTGAGTCGAACCCCGTAATGCTTGTCGATGTCGATGTCAAATTTGAGGCTGAATCCAGTGTCGAGCTTAAATCCAACCTTCGTTCTTTTCAGGGGTGTCACCAGAAGTAAATTCCCATCCGGAGTTCAAGTTTCGTTGAATTACTTGGGCGATCCATTGTACAGTTTGGCGCTGCAGCCCATGAATGTGTTGGCCAAGGCCCAGATCATTCGGAAATGATGGTACGTATCTTTGGGTAGCCAGCAGACGCCCTGAGCCTCGAGAATTCGGGCTCGTGAATGCAGGTTCAGATCTCAGATTTTGTGCAGCGGCGATAGGAATATGAATCAATTTTGTCGCTATCTTCCGAGAACCTAGATTCTGAGGTTTCTGAGAGGTGATGTTGAGAAGAAAGACAGCCAGAAAATTGTTGGGAGTCGTCAGGGTCGAGGGACAACGAGCAAACAGGCTTTGTCAGCGGCCACGGCGTTGACCATGACTACTATGACTGCTCTCACTGTCAGCAACTCCCAACGAATTCAGCTTCTGGTCACTCATATGCAAAGGCCTTGACGTTGTCTCTATCTCTCTCTCGCACGGCTTTTTGGTGCATCGACGGCTCACAAAGATTCCTTACGATCCGAATTCACAACAAACCAAACTAACTCGCTCGGGAGCTCAGACAGTGGTTTCAAACGACCCAACGGAGAGCTTATTTAGACCCCGGGCACCGTTCGTCGCGAATGGACCCGTTGACGCGGGGAGTAAGCAGTGATGGACGAAGGCAACACAAGTCGTTCCTCTGTATCTGGTCGTGACCAACGCTGACCTTCGCATATCTATTAGGCGTATCGACACCTATCTAAAGCATCGAGAGTTGAACGTCAACGAGCAGAGTCAGACTTCACAATCTTCGGCTTCTCTCCCGGTCTCTAGAGCGCCGTTAAGACTGAAGAAACCCCATCCAGACTGGGCTTCACACAAGAATTCACTCAGTGCCACAGCTTGAGCGAGGCGCTCGAGTGTCACTTACGAGTCGAGCCAGGGTGTTCATCGCGGCAAGGGCTGTGTTCATAGAGAATATCATCCGAGGATCTGGGGGTGAGCGGAAGGGTATCAGCACGTTGCATGGGATATGTCTGGGGTTCTGATGTGGTATGACTGACCCGAGAGCGAATAGTGGGGTTAAAGTCTCGAAAGCATCGTTGAGGCACGTCGCTTTTGAGCATGATTACTTATCCTCTTGGGTTAACTGTTAGGCAGAACCGTGCTGAGCTTGTCAACGTTGACGAGGTCCAACACCGAGTGAAGTAAAAGGTGAGCACTGAGCATCGTGTGTAGCTCGAATCCAAGCCACCCTAGCTTCCTTCACCCTCGAGTACCACAAGTAGCAGGCGTAATGGAATTCTCGTTCTGAGTTCTGATCCGTCGGCGAGTCATGATCACTTGAAAATGGGAAGGGCGGACCAACCCAACGCGTACTTCGTTGCTTGAGCCCTCGAATGTATTACCAAAGGTTTATGTTGTTGAATTCGTAGCAAAACAAGCACCCTAGAAGCAATCAGAAATGGTGACACGAGGTTTTTGGACAGATGGTAGACTCCCTGAGCTTCGAGAATTCGGTCTTGTGGCCACAGTGCGGGTTCAAATTGTCAGCAGCGGCGATAGGAACATGAGCTGATTTCGTCGGTATGTATTGAGAGTAGAGTCGGGCCTGAATTTGATGTTCCCGAGAGATACTCAAGTGCGATAACAAGAAAAAGTGCTGCCAGAGTTGGTGGTCGTCAGGGACAACGAGCAAACAAGCTTTGTCAGCGGGCGCAACGTTGACCATAACCACCACCACCCTGACCCGGCTCTCACTGTCAGCGATCATAATTCGTGAATCGAATGCAATCTCTAGCTTCTCTTTCTCCTTCACGGGACATCAATGGTACATCGGGTACACAAACATTCCTTTCAATTCGAAATCACAACAACAAACCAAACTAATTCACCTAGAAACTCAGAGGAGTGGTTTGAGATGTTCCAAGGGGGAACCCGGTTAATCCTCGGGTGCCTTCTGCTGTGGATGAACCTGCTGGGACGCACACGGCTAGTGAACATCGATAGACGATGATTCAACGTAGGTGAGTATGTCTTGGCTATCTGATCATGTTCAGCGCTGACCCTTGCCTCTCTATCAAACATATCCTGACCTCTTCAAAGCCTGAGGGACCGAATGCAGGAATCCGGTGAACATCGACGAGCAGAGTCAAACTAGAGATTCCCCGCTTTTCATCCCGGCCCCCCAGAGCACTATTTGGGCTCCCCTCTCCTCGTTCAGAGAGGCCGAAGCTCACGTGTGCGTACCAGCAACCATCCTGAGAGCTTTCGACTGACCAGATTAACGCTTCAGACCCATATCTCTGTAGCCATTGGCATAGATACTGCCGGTCGTTGTTCAAATGTTGAACATTTCAAAACTTCGAGTCGAACCCTCACGAACCAGCAATTTGATTGATCTCGTTTGGATCCCCCTTACACTCTCGTTTGAGCCCAAAGCAATTGCTAAACAAATTTTAAGGAGGTTGTGTTTTCGACTTCGGGAGCGCCTCGACAGGGAGGCAAGGCTTGTCCGCGGCTGCGAGTGCTGTTTTCTTAGCGGAGAAATAAGCTGATTGGGTTGAGCAATGGGGTTACGCAGAGCTCGCAGGTACTTGCGCTGTTCTATCGTTAGACTCAAATTTACTTATTTTGTTCCCTTGGATAGTCACGACAGTCTTTCATTCCCTATTTCATTACCATCCTGTATCTGCGTTGGTAACCAAAACCTGTAATCGTGTTATATGAAATTTTGGTGTGTCATCTATCCCGATCACCACCAGTGCCAGCGCTATTCAGAACGACACAACTCGCCCTCAACCCTCTCGATATCTCACTAACATCGGGAATGCTGCGTAGCGAAGCTCTTAACACCAACGGTTCTGTGGACACGATGAGCAGGCAACGCCAAGATTATTGCAAGACAGGTGCCCGAGCGTTGATTGCCATGGGCTTTATAGACATCTCATAGCCAAAAGAAACGATAAATCTTTGTGGTTGATGTTAAAGGAGAGAAACTATGACCTGGAACGCCGCGATCATGGACCCACATGAGTCCACGGTTTTGTCTCGTGGACCCGAAATGTAATCCCACAAATTGGCCTTCCTCTCTTCAGCGGTTTGGATTAGGCGCACATCTTGGTAACTGTGTATGATTGGCCTCGGATCCGCTTCGAGCATTAAGTGCCTCGCCAGCACGCATGATCGATATCCGGTCTTGTCATTCTTCGGGGGCTGGTAGCATGGTTGACTTCAGTATGCACAATATATGAGCATGGGGACATACGTTAGAAGCAATAGTTGGTGAGGGCGCGTATAAAGTGAGTCTTGGGCCTCTTCATCTCCGATTTCGGTCAGTCCACGGTTGTATTGCTCACTGACGGCTCTCGAACAAACTGCACTGTCAATTTCCGCCAGTCCGCGGCCGCTGGTACTCAACGTCTCGGAAACCATCGCGTTGCTTTTCGTCCTTAAAGTAGATATGGGATGGGAGGCGAGGTGGCGGTTGGCCTTTTATGATATCGAGCATCCCTGATTATCGGAGGGATGGGCTTCTGAGGAGTCAACTCACAATTGTAAAGCTCGGAATCCTACTCACCTGGTTATGAATATCCCCGTGGTTTCAAGGAGAGAAACCACTCACCGACACGTCGCGATCATGGACTCACATGAGTCCACGGTTCTCTCTCGTGGACTCGAATAACTACCTCACGATTTGGTTGTCCTGATCAGCAGTCTGTACTGATCGATGTGCTTGGTGGTTATATGTCTGGATATGGGACGCCCCGGATGCGCTTCGAGCACCCAGTGCCTCACCGCAGTGCATGGTCAATGGCAGGTCTTGCCCCCTCTTCAGAGCTGGTAACACGCCGGGCGGAAAGGTATTCTGGTATACACTGTATTGTATAACTCTGGGGGAGTACATTCAAAGTAATATTCCCGTTTACTGAGGGATTGAAACTTCGAAGATACTTCTGTCGACCAACAGCAATGAGTGGGTAGCGTGTAGGATTAAGATTCTTGAAACACACCTTTTCGACCTGTCCCTAATCGCGAAAGAAATCGACGCTACTCTTGACCGGGATGTCAAGCAGAATCTGCCGTCATCAAACGAGAGAACAAGCGAAACTCTTAGAAGGCGAGGGTGTTATGAAGGGGGGTTGTTGACTCAGATGTTACGTTCACGACTGACGAAAGTTGGTATATCCGTGACAGGCCGATATTTGAAAGAGTGTCATTGCCGTCGAGGCTCGAGCTGGTGTACATCACGATAGAACAGCATCAGATGAGCTGGCCGTTTCAACGCCGGTACGAGTAACGAGACGAATGGCGACGGTGCACCAAAAAGTGCAATGTGACACTAATTCGTTGCCGGATGGGAAGAAAATGATCACGATTTGGGCTCGTCGGTACTGTCTTGCTCTTAGGCAGCGAGATCCTTGTGGGAATCAATAAGAGTTTCTACGGCACGTCGACGTTGACGACTTGGTGAGCCGGGATCAGAATCCATGGGATTGAGCTTGCGAAGGCCCATGCCAGTGCGGATATCGAACCCTGAGACTGAAGCAGAGCTGCCGCTCTTGAGGAGTACCGTTCGAGTAGGTGGGTGAACAAAGTAAAGTGGTCGGCGTAATCGTCCACAAGAGATGTAGTATTGATGCTTCGGAATGCCCAACGAGCTACGAAAGCTTTTAGCATAGATACAAGAAGCGAAGCACGACGACGCACGATAAGCATCGGGTCTCACATAAAGCTTTCACAAGAATGAAAGGTTCTGTGCTTGGGAGTCTGCCGTTTTGCGCATGAAGAGCGCTTGGGGATCGATCTTCATGCGGCTGACACTCAGGTGGCTCGGGCGGCACCTTGGAGAAGAGTAGTGAGGGTGGAAGTTAGAGTTGAACGCGCTATATTCGCCGGATTCAGGAGAGTGGGTGGTGCAGGCCGTTAATGAAGATCGCAATATCGTGAGGTGGTTAAATTTGAAGTGAGTATTGTTACCGTAGCACTACGGGAACGGGTTATAACTCACCAACAACACCTCTAGTCCCACTTCTGGTTAGCCTTCAAGCCGGACGAATTATCCTCTGAACCCTCCTTGTCAAGGGTTTGCAAATACACTGTCCAACGTCGGGGTCGTGGAATTCGGGGGTGCCATGAGTGTACCTGGCTTGAGTACCAGACTCCAGTTCTCTCGCTGACCGTTTCAATCCCGATTATGTTGGCTTTGGCGTTGAGAAGGATGGCAAGCTTGATGCGAGGATGTTGCTCGTAGATTTGTGGTGGAGGTTGCACACAGCGAGGGACATGGATTTGTCAGCGGCCGCGACGTTGACCCATACCCCCACTCGCAATATTCCTCAGACCTCTTTAATCGTCATCGTTTCGCTCAACTAGCCCAGAAGTTCTCAGAAATTCTACTCGTCATCGACTGGAAGCATGGAGAAACAATGTGATGGGAGGATTCAAGGTGCCGGTGAGTACCATTCATGTGAATATTTCTAGTAGGCTCATCTTCGCGCCCACAGATGAACCAGAAACATCTTTCCGTGTCGGCCATTCAAAAATCTCCGAAACATCTCCAACCGCTCTTTCCCCTCAAATTTCAATCACCTTCTCGGCTTTCCAAACAACTACCAACACCTGCTCAGAACCCACACTTATAATTCCATCCTCCTACACCTCGACCGACGCCATGTTGACAATCATGCGCTGTAGACACCGAAGGGAACAAACAACATCTCCATCTCTTCAAATGACGGTCAACCTTGCTGGACAATAATCGGCTGTGCACGACTGTTTCCCGCCCTCATTCGTACCTACAAGCCTTGTCGGTCTTCCACCCAATTTCGCGGAAAGGCTACGGAACCTCTGATTACCAGTGGCCCGTTACTCAGGGTATCACCATCTCCAACCCCTCGCACGACTTTGACCAATGATCAGGAAGGGGGAGCTCGTAGGTGCGTACCATTCATAGAAACATGACTCAAACTCATTCACGCTTCGGTCTCGGTCGAGCTAGATGCATCTCTTCGAGAACTATTAGCATGAACATTCTCGAGTCAACCCCGCCAGTGCCATTCACTCGTCTGCCTGAGTCTCGTCGAATCACTCTGTCCATCAAATTCCTCTCACTCACAACGCTTGTGCTACACGGTAGGACTACGAGTCCTAAAGGGGAAAACGCAGATTTTGGTGGCGAATTGTGCGTGGTAGCCTGTCTCCGCTGATTGGTTTTTTGACTCACCTTGGTTCAACATTCAGGCCTTAGAGTGGATCGTTCGCTCCTTGTAAACGTTTGAGGGTAGACGTTCCCTCTAGCTCTCCTAGTCTCCGGTTCCCTCTGCTGGTATGAATACGCATGTTCATTGCTTGTGACCCTTTTCGAATTGCGTCGTTTCCACTTTGGTTTTCCAAAGTCAAGCTTCACTCGACGGCCGGACCTCATCTACCGGGCGTACTCGTGTACCGAGGAAGCGCTTCCATTCGACCAGGTCGACCGGCTTATCCTCCTCAACTTCACTCAACTTACCTACAGAGCTCGCGGGATTCACGTTTCCCGGCCATCGGCATCTTCAACGCATCTAGGCCTAGAATCACGAGCAAAGTATAGATTGGGGTTGGCAAGACTGCAAGAGAGGACTCAGACGAACGTTTGGAGACAAATGGCAGAAGGTTTGGTTGAGCTGGTATGTTTCTCAGGCGTCTCTCTCGACAATTTCACTGATTATCCAGCACTTTTGCAGACCGTTCGTGTGCACGTTGTGCCGCCTTGCTGGTGCAACAATATTATTTACCTTTATTCTCTCTTGTGACTTTCGGTACATTCTCTACTTTATTCAAGCTCATCGATGTACTAGAGCGCTATGAATCCATCTGCTATCAACCTTGAAAACCCACCTAGAACCCTCTGGCTCCCGAAGCCTATTTGTCCACGAAGATACGGACGACCGGGGCTGACAGCACTTATATGCAAGATAGGGACGAATGTCGGGCTAGATATCATGAAGATGTCGGCTTCCTGCAGGTATTGGGATTCACGATGGCGACGGCGAAGAGAGGTTATGAACCAAAGCTAGAGGCCAGATTGAGGATGAGGGAATGGTTCGTCATTCCTTGAGTGAGTCGTGCTTTTTGTGAATCCTCGATTATCCTTCTTTACCATGTACAACTCCCGCATTACTATCATGATCCCATTGTGCCTCGATCGTTCTCACGTCTCTAACTTGAACAGGGTTACGCTCGCAACTTTACTGAATCAGGGCGCAAGTTCGAGACTGCGTGAATGATCTTCGAAATGATTGGCCTTTATTGGGATATCTGCCGTTCACGCCACTCTCAGAGGGCCACTTTGTTTGTGATTGACTTAAAGGTTTTGAGTGCTGCATCCTCAAGTAAGCGCGAGGAGCGACGTATTCTGGGCGTCACTGAAAACGGGCTATTACCGCTGGTCATCTATTATAGGTCTCGACTCCTCCAACCACGACCAACGTCTCACGGGTCACTGGAGATGTCGGGTTGCCTACCATTGCAAGTGTACGTCCGTATGGGCTTGGTA
>JANHQD010002795.1:2912-40139 GCA_024721195.1 Marasmius sp. AFHP31
TGGGCTACATATGACCTACATATAACCTCCATGACTCATATACAATCTACATATGATCCCCATATGACCTACATGTAACCTCAAAAGCAAATGACATGTGATTTACATATGAGCTGAATATGGCCTGCATATGAACTACATATGGACTCCATGTGAGCTATTTATGATCTACATATGAGCTATATATGACTTCAAATGCAAATGGCATGCAACTTACATATGACCTATATATGACCTGCACATGAGCTACATACAACCTACATTTGAGCTACATATGAGCTATATAAGACCTCAGAAGCAAATGGCATGCAATTGACATATGATTTACATCTGACCTCTATATGACTTATAGATGGGCCATACACACATGAGACATATCTAAACCAAACACAAATAGCACGCAACTCACATATGAACTGCATATAGCCTACATTTGAGCTACACATGACCCCCATATAACCTACATATGACACCAGAGGCAAAAGGTGGGTAAGTAGCCATTTGATTGGCTAGCCCACACAGTCAGGCAAATTGATTGGATTGAGAGTATTGATTAATAAGTATTTAGCATTGATCAGGTTAGATAAGATTCTTTGTCTGGCTGGTTGGTTGCAGCCGCCACTCTCACAGCGACTGAGCTCTCCTTTTTTAGCCCTTTCTCCAGTTAGATTGGATCCCTCAAAGATTTCAGTCCACGTACAGTCACCATAGTAGGCTGCTCCAGGCATTGAATGTTTTTTCTTCCACAAACTCAAACAACTTTACAGTCTGCCAACTCTTCACTGCAGCTGCCGATATGAATAATGGCGGTCCTTGAGTCCATGCTTAGCACCTTCTGCAAAGCTGCATATCTTCTTCTGAGCAATCATTGGCCTTCAAGCAGCTGCGGGATGCCAAAAAAGAGTTTAGGTTTCTTCTGAGCAGTCATTGGCCTCCAAGCAACTGCAGGATGCCAAACCTCAAGAGCAAATGGCATGTGATTCACACATGAGCTGCATATGGCCTGCATATGAGCTACATATAGACTCTATGTGAGCTATGTATGATCTACATATGAGCTATATATGACCTCAGATGCAAATGGCATGCAACTTACATACAACTTACATATGACCTGCACATGAGCTACATATAGCCTACATTTGAGCTACATATGACCCACATATAAGCTATATGTAGCCAACATTTGAGCTATATATGACCTCCATATGAGCTACATATGAGCTGCATATGGCCTGCATATAAGCTATGTATGGACTCCATTATGGACTCCATGTGACCTCCATATGACCTCCACATAACCTACATAAACTACAAAGACAAAGGCAACAAATTGTTGTGTGCAAGACTCCAAAGTCGACCAAAACCTGCCAATGCTAATCACTGGCCCGTAACAAGCATCTGTAGCGTGTTTTCTTATTTGTTGTGAATTGATCTCCAGCTCCCCGTTTACGCTTCTTTTGAACTTCAGGCTCTACAGCATACTGCATTTCTTCGTCATGTTTTGGATTCCTTCATGGACCTTGTCTTGAGATATGCGAAATCAACCTCATCATTCTTGGACACAGTAAGACTAGATTCCAAAATGAAGTTTTGATGCATGGGCCAGGGAGACTCGACAAAAGGTGACCAGTGACCCGTTGGGGTGGTGGCTGGGAGTCAAGCTGATGATAAGGCGTTACTGTAACTTAATAAAAGACGCCCTTGCGTCCCAACGAAGTTTGTACTGGGCCTGGCTGCATGGGCATGCTGACTAAATATTGAAATGATTTTGGACATTTCACCTTAGATGTACAGCCTATTCACATTTCTGACTTGACTATCACATACCCGTGTCTTCACAGTACGTTCTTAAGCTACAAAGCCGTTGCGTACAAGAATTCTGAGTATGGAGCAGGAAACTCCATTTATATTCATTCGTCGTGTTGTATGCAAGTCAGTAATATCATATGCGAGTCGGTATCAAAACCCTAAGTTTGTGTCTTAAAGTGCTAGATGCTAAGACTTTGGATACAGAGACGATGGTGGCAGAAGTCGACTAGCAGAGACAACAACAGAGATGGCAGAGACAGCGAGCAGAAAGCAAGAACAGATAAAGGAACTGTGCCCAATGATAAGTTAGATATATTGCAGGTAAAGAGAAAAACAAAATTAGAACAAGGATGAGGAAGGAAATGATGGGAGTGATGTGGAAAGGGGAACCAGGTATCTGGTAGGCATCACAGTAACAAACAGGCGCTAAAAGGGGAATGGGCGCTAAGAAAGGAAAAGATAGGGGAAAAGCAGCACTTCATGACAGTTTGGACGGGGTACCGTGCCTGCAAGAAAGTATGTGCGACTTCTTTGCTAGACAAGAAGATTTTCCGGACATGCCAATTGAGTACCATCCCCTCACGCTATCTCGCCGCACTCACGACCTGGGAGTCTCCATACTGACACTCCTCTAGGCAGTGTTGATACCATTTTTCAGCATCTCTAGACCAAAGCCCGATGTTGAAAGAATCATGATTGAATATGTTTGGTTGAGGGAACCAAGAACAATCGATATTTTCAAACTTGCTGCTACCCTGGTCCGTTGTCCACTCTGATAGCAAGAGTCAGCAGCTGGATAGGTTGCAACGTGAAATTGGACTTATGGGTTGCACAGTAATACACTCCACAAATCAAATCAATCTCAGCCTCTGTCAATGAATTACCCCAGTACCCAGTTTCACCTGCTGCAAAGAAGTGTCCTAAAGCGCTAGACGCTAAGACTCAGATGCAGAAGCGGCGGCAACAGGAGTCATCTAGCAGAGACGACAACGGAGAGGACAGAGGCAACGAGCAGAGAGCAAGAGCAGGTAAAAGAACTGGTCCCAATGACAAGTTAGATATATTGCAGGTAAGGAGAAACGGAATTAACTACTCATCTGGTCCCAATGACAAGAGGTCAAGATGAGGGACCAGGTGTAAACTGCCTAGCCTATATACTGGAATATGAGTCGCGCGAGAATAAAGAAAGATAATAGGGAACAAGGAAAGAACAATAGTAGTCCAGGTATGGCATAAGAACGAGTCCGGAATGAGTAACTATTGTGTATAAAAGAACAAGAAGAACAAAGGAAACAATGGATAAGGTGGGTTGTAAAGACGATGTGAAAGAACAAGGATGAGGAAGGAAATGATGGGAATGATGAAGAAAGGGGAGCTGGGTATCTGGTAGGCGTCAAAGTAACAAGTGGGCATCAAAGTGACAAATAGGCGCTAAAAGGGGGAATGGGCGCTAAGAAAGGAAAAGATAGGGGGAAAAGCGGCACTTCATGACAAGAAGCACTGTCCTGTTGAGAAAATGGTAGAAGAGTCTGGCCCATCAACAACTGAATTGTTGCCCACAACCTTGCGCGCAAGCCTTGCTAGAATCCCACCTAGGCAGAGAGCAATCTTCCCCCTATCCCCTCTCAGGGACTTATTTCTGGCTGACACGTAAGCCAGGAAGTCGCCTTTATTGGGCTTGTAGATATCGGGTTGATATCCAAGATACGGCTCAGAGTCACGGGAGCGTTTTTTATCATCAATTGTTGGCATGGGTGGGCCTGGAATTACCAGATGAAATTCGATACCATTCCGTACAAGCTGTAAGGCAACATCAACCAGTTTGGGGCCCCAATTTTCTCAAAATACTTGAAGAACACTTAGGGAATCTGGAACGAGGAAAGAGAGATCCTGTTTGCCACCATGTTTCATGAGCTTGTACCACAGGTCATCTCCAATTTTTTGGGAGGTCATGGCAAAGGGCAAGTTGATGCAGGGGAGACGAAGTGCTGAGTCAGGGAAGTATAAATCAAAGGAGGTATTGAGCATCGTTTCACCACCATAAAGTCTTGTAAACAATGTGCAGTGACTGCATCTGGATCAGCCTCAGTGAAGCGTGCACTTGCTGGCCAGTCTGACCAGCAGCCATTCCCCAAGGCCGACCAGCAATGTCGCCAACCCTCAAGAGACGCATTCGATTCAACTGGATGGTTTAGAAACCCGTATCTCATGTATGCTAAGGCAAGTATGCTGTGGGAGAACTCAACATTGACGGCTTTGACATCTTTTGGCCGCATTATCAGTTCTGTTGATACTTCAACTTCATCAAGCTCAGGTGGTCCAATGGTCAAAGTGTTGGGTCTGGCGACTTTTGAACTTGTCACGGGCAGAGTTGACAACAGCAGGTCTTCTCTAATTTCCCCCTCCTCTAAATCTCCCTCTTTGAGATCTGGAGCAAAACTTGGTTGATCAACCTCCATCTGCGATGTCTGGGACTGCCCTTGAACGCAGTCTGCATTCTCGCCAGTGTCCATACCAAGGTGAAGACCCTCAGCATTAGAACCATCATCGCAGTCGTCAAAATCTTTGGATGTTGGGTAATCACCAAGATCTGAGCAAATGTCCCAGCAATCCTGCCAGGAGTCGAAGATCATCTGAGAGGGAGACTGTGTGTTCCAATAGGAATCCACATCTTTGCGCGTAAGAAGTGTATGCACATGGAAGTACCTCTGTCTTCTTCCCCCAGGTGAACCTTTTCCTAGTACCAAACTCTCAGTCCCTTCTTTCCCAGTGCACAACAGTTTGCTGCTTCTCTCTCCCACTGTAGACGTGTATGACAAGACATTTCGCTCTCCTCTATCTCCCTCTCTTGCTGCATAGCTCGACGTTGTTGCAGAAAGTTGTGAATGAGCTCCCCAGCTCTCTGACCTGACTCAGGGCATAAGGGTATGTGTCTGATGTGTTCACTGATATCCAACGGGCATATGGAATGCTCAACCGCAGGGCAAGTTTCCAAGGGCTCAAGATTATGAATGTCCCTTTGCCTATAGAGCCATAACTGTTCAGCTAATAGTGGGTTCATGAGCTCGGCTTTGGGCCCAAAGGGGCTGAGCGCTTCTTTTGTACCAGCTGCATCGAGGCTGTTGGACATAGTTTGTTCTCGGTATGGCATCTCTTTGATCCGCACAACAGTTCCCCAATGCAAGATTGTTGGCATGTTCACTGGCTTAAAGAGGCGGAGGAACGGAATGATTGCTGGATTTGTTGAGTCAAAAATTGCACCGATCCTTTCAGTGTCCAGATCTCTGGCGAATGAGTTCATGAGGTCATGAATCCAGGTAGAGTGAACCTTCCGAGCAGCAATGTCCCTGTGTGTTTGGTGTTGCAATACCTGCCATTTCCAGTCAAAACCAGGATTTGTTGCTTGCCTTTGCAGGCAGACTAGAATGAAAAAGGTGCATGTCGCAATTAAGGGAAAGAATGTGTCTCGTGCACCAGTGGCCATCTCCTGTACGTTTTGTTTACTACCACTGTAGCTAATGTAGCCGTAGCCAGCAGGATATGGCCAAGGCACAAATTCCACCATCAAGCCCGAGTCTGGATCAGACACAGTCTTCAACCGATTAGCCATTGTCCTCAACCACCTCTCCAAGGTGTCCCATTGTTGAGTAACGTCTGGGTCAAGTTGATAGGTACCAGGCCGAATCTCGATCATCGGGAATCGACTGGACTGGTGAGCAAGCGACTGGAAGGCAGGGTGAGTCCTTGCGAGCGCATCAAAACGAGGAAGAAGTGGAAGATAGGGGCAAGAGGGGTCAAACCACGTTGTTTGCCTGGCTGAAAAGACATTTCTGACTCAATTAGGATCTAGGGTATCATCACTAGTGGGTATTGGAGGTATGGGCAACCTTGACAACCAAGGTGGGTAGCTATAGACCTCGTCGCCAGCTAGGAAAAATTCTCTGTCTGTATTGGAAACCTGGGAGGTGACCGGTGATCTCTTGAAACATAGTTTTATCACTGCCCTGGATTGGCAGGTACATTGAGCATCGAGAAGACATTGTTGTGAAGAAACTCGCCTTCAGGATGTAGAAATGTGCATGACTGGGCATATTCACCAGAAATAGTATCACAAGTGTCGATGACACGTTGGCGTTGAGTTTACAGGATGATAATCTACAGCTGACTGCAGACAGGTTTGACTGTGGAGATGGAGGCCAGTTGAAGGAGCGAGGCGCTTGATTATGATTCATGACACATGGCCTCACATGGCATGCATGACATGTGACAACGTAAGTTCAGAATCAGTTCATTGGCTAATAGTTACATAGCCAATGTCAGTATCTAGATCGGTGTTTTCCGATCACCGTTCGAGTTGTTGGAGGCTGGAGCAGGTCCTGACTCCTCCATAAAAGGGCCCAAGGGAAACACATGGGGAGCATTAGGATGGACGACACATGTATGTACATGAGTTCGCGAGGATGATATATATACAGGGCCCCGGCAAATACAGCCAAAAATAAAGTTGTTCCACTCTATTCATCCAATCAAGCATGCTGCACTGACGCCTTGCGCGCTTCGGCGAGTTGTCTTCGTTTTCTGGATTTCTTCTCCCTCTGATATTTCTTACGGCTTGCCTTTCGGGCTTCCTCTCGCTTTGCTTTATCGTTCACAAAAATCCATGTTGTGGATATGAAGAACGTTTGCTGTCGACAAAACGGGCCTGATGGCCACTTTCACACAGAGCAGTACTGGCAAAACACATGAGACTCACATTGTACGCGGCCCTGGTCATCGGCCCACTGTGCCCGGCATTTGGAGACACAAACATCGCAGTAGTATTTCTTCTTGTCGGTACAGGCAAGGAGGCAACCCTCGTTGATGTCAAATTGCTTGTCTTGGCATATCTAGACTTTCTCCAGTAATGCGGGAGTTCTGCCAATGGTAGAATAAACGTACCGAGCAGCAATCGTTGCTCATCCAGCCCTGGACCGACAAGTTAGCACGCAACAGGGTGTCAATACTGAGTTTGCCAACCTTGTCATCTGGATCCTTCATATCAGTCTTCACACGATGGTAGAGGGCGCGTCCATCAACGCCAACAGCTTCCAAACAATCTACAACGGTCTGTCCAAAAGACCGTCCATTCAACTTGGGATGGTTTTCAGTTATGTCCGAACCCACCTCGTAGCTCAACGTCCGATCATCCGCATCCATACCGAAATCCTTCGGGGTTTTCCAAAGAGTTGAGGCTTCAGGATCTATTCCGGCTCCAAACAGAGTGGGTTCAGGATTCTAGCGACGGTGTGTTCTAGGATGAGTAAAACATAAGGCGAATCGTCCAGCAAACCTTACCGGAGGCTTCCCTGCGTCTCTGTCCTTGGCTGCCTTCGCTGGTTGACTGTGAGCACAAATTGACGACTATGTGATCGATCAAGCTACCTTTCTCCTTTAACCATTGAGCTTTTCCTTCAAAATACTCGGAGCCGTCGTTTTCGACAAACTTGAAGGACGAGTTTTCAAGAAACTCATTGAGTGCGTAGGCACAGTCAATTAGACTCTCTTGTGGTTCCCAACTGCGAAGAGCGACAGGGTTTGTTTGTGTCAGGTCCGCTTCATGGAGCAGTAACCCACCTATTATGACGGGCGGAGTATCCCAACCACTCAGAGGGACTTAGCTGCCTCAATTTGATTCGTAGTACATTACATCTTACTTTGACTCGAAATTCCTGGAATTTGTTGAGTATATCGAGTTCCATAAATAATTGATATGAGCTTACCCATTGGTCTGACGCCGTCCTTTTCGCTGCTCGAATATAATCTAGTAGCATTGAGATTCTATCAGTCCAACCGAATAGTTGAAAACGGCCGAGGAAATACGACTCACCCACTTCCCAGACTTGAAGTGACATATTCAGAAGTATGAGAAAGAAGTATCAACAGCTGACTGTCGACGGTTTTGTTAGGCTTCGTTGAAGGTGGTGGTTCGAGTAGAGTCGGACTAGAATCGAGACAAGTCAACAGGGAATCATGTGGGAAAGATGACTCAGCATTCCCAGATCCTGAGTCACAGCACTACATCGTCCACCATCGGCTGTCTGCGACCTTCCCTTCTCTGTATCTGTGACAATGTCCAACGTCCAGTGTCAGCTCTGGATCGACGGATGTGGTCAAGCCGCATTGAATCTTCATCGCGAAGCTCGCGGCTACGCCATCTGACAGACCTGAACATTGCATTTGACATTCGGTGTCGGCACTCAGCTGTCAGCTATAAACTTGATCATATCCATGGCTCTCTCTTCCGCTGTACCTTCAAACCATACCCAGAGTCAGCTCTCGGTCCTTTTGGGTTGGTTTCGACATCAATGGACGATACTTCATCTCAAAATCCAGCGACGTTCGGAGCCAGCTCTCAATTTTGGATCCAGTATTTCTTCGCTTCCACAATCCTTCGTCAACGCCCAGAGTCAGCTCTGGGCTCTCGAGTATGCTCGTCACGGGCCATAATAGCTGCCAATGAACATTGGTGTCTCTTGGTCTACACCCTTGGTCTGTCGCCTCTACTCCCTCTCAAACTCGCGGTGGCGTTCAGAGTCAGCTCTGATTGCGGATCCGGTCTTTTTTCCCTTCCCTATTCTTTTGTACACGTTCAGAGTCAGCTTTGGATTTGCGCACTGCTTGTTTTAGGCCGTCATAGCTGCCGATGAACATCGGCGGCTCTTGGTCGATCTTTGCATCTCAAAATCGTTCCCTCACATGTACTCTGATTTGCCAGATTATCGAACCTCATCCGTTTCATCAGCCTGCGCTTTACGTACACGAATAAATCATCTCTCTGTACCTACTGAAGTGACTACACGGCGCGCAAGGAACTCTTCTAACTTGTACCCCGATATTTCCCAGTAATCCTCTTCAACCGTAGTTGACTGCCTCACCATACATATCCACACAACCAGGAAAATAACGCACATTATGCCCGCCAATGCTACCCTGAACCTCAATCGATCTGCCACCCATCCTTCGTTCAATACCGTTGCCGCCCAAGATGTTGGCCAGACCGATTTTGTGGCAAATTCTGTCCGGTACGCCTGCCACCCACGGCTGCATGGACCCTCGATTTTTTGCTCAAACTCCACCCACACCCGAACGCTGCGTCGAAAGAGACGCGAAGCAGCATCATTCAGCGCTCGCATCAATTTCCGTGCGATCTTTAGATGCTCCCAACAGGATTCGGAAATGGCTCTCCAAGCGGGAGACCTGATTTCTCCAAATTGACCTTGCCATTGAATGAGGGTCGCATTTGCGTAAGCCGGAGCAGGGATATATTCGAGCTGGACATGTTAGGTGAATTTTTCATATCGTGTGCATACGGAAATGGAAACCCACACCTCAATATTAACATCGCAGAAAGGCAACTGAGACCAAGTTCCCTCGCCACTAAGTTCCTGTGGTTTGCAACATTCACCTCCGCTGTTAACCGAAGGGGTTCCCGGGTTTTCGGAGCACTCTTCAAAGGGTCCATCGGCGAAGGCTTGAAGTCCCATCTCGTACGCCTATATCGATATGAGTAAAGTCGTAGACAAATCAGAGGACTGCAGCCGGCGCATACCAAAGACTGAAGGCAATGATGCTTCGAGTCTTCGTCTGTCTCGAAGTCCGATTCAGAGTGCTCAAGCGTCATTGAACTCGAGTTATGCGGAACCTTAAGATTCGCCTCAATCACCTTCGGGAGCGTTGGGGTAGATGCGTCGAATTGGGGTGGCCAAGACTGCTGGTCAATAAAGAATCAGCGCGTCAGGCTCGCAACGTTGAGACCAACCACTCACAGAAACGTCGTCGACCTCTACCTTTGACCCATCAGCCGAAATATAGCCGGTCGGCTGTCTATTTGCTTGTGCTACATTGCTGATCTGAAACAATCCAATAAAGCTCTATCAAAAGATGGGTGTATCTCCGGACAACTCACCAAGTGAGAAAGATTGGAAAGAAGTTTGAGAATTTTCCTTTCATTCCCTTGGATCTGGACTTCATCGCCTGTAGGCTCCTCTGGGCTTGAGTCCGTCCCAGTGCAGCCACCTTCCTCCAGACGAGAGGAGCTCAGTTCAAATCGAATAGCGTCTATTTCAAAAGAGTTGGTGCCCAACAGTCCCGATCGATGTCTGCAAACCTACCAAGCTCGTGCGTTAAGAGATTATGTTTGAGTTGATCCCCTACATTCTGTCGTAGAGCACGTAAATGAATAGCCTTCATCAAGGCCAAGTCAGCGTTCTGAGCAATCGATACCATGCGCTGAACTTGAGCGACTGGATCTGTCAAAGGAGTCTGTGCGGTATTTGTACCCTTCACCAAACCATCCAGGACTGAGAGTATGCGGTCGGCGATGTCCTCGATGTTTGTGTCAAGTCGGTCCTGGAGCCTCATCAGATCTGGGCCATCCATTGTCATGTAGACCTACACACCTGCACATCGCGACATTCACGCTGCATCCTACTCAACAAGTCCAAGTTGGTCTTTACTCGGGTATAGCTTCTATTCCCATCTTGTCTGAAGCCGTCGAGAGCAGCACTGAGATGAGCCATCGTTACCAGTTCTTGAGGTCTTTGAGGTCGGGACCGGCTCGCCTGGAGCCAGGGCTCAGGAGGTATGAATGGTAAACTTTGTTCACGTACATCTTCATTTGACCCCATGGTATCGATAGATGGGACTTGATGATTTTTAGAAACCCCCTGCAACGCCTGGTAAGCGATTAGGCTTCCACAAGTAGGTTCGCATACACGGACTTGGGGATGAGTCGCCTCTATGTGATTTCCCTTGCCCAATTGCAGGATCGGTCGAACATTGATGTCGAAAATCTGTGAAGGAGGTCCTTGCGTGGTAAGCTCTTGAAGCCGCCCGTACAACATTCCGGTCAGGGCTCTGCCGGTCTGGCGTCCCCGCATCGCAGCGCGAGAGACTTTCAAAAATACTTGAGTCACTGTGGAATGTGGTGATACATCACTTCCGATTACTTGGTCGTCAAGTTCATCAGGTGAGAGGTTGAAGCTGTCGAGCACCGACACCAGAATTTCCGGATGACTCTCGATCTGTCGGAATCGGTTTCGGATTTCCTGAGCTCGTTACTCGGCGATTCGACTCACCTCCGCCCGAACCAGGCCAGCGTTTGAGACAAGCCCGTTCAGTGAATCGTTGTCCTTCGCCACCTCGTGTATCAGTCCATGGTACTTCAGCCGGAGGGCGCGAATTGATGGTGGTAGTACCGAAGCAGCTACCCGTTCGAGTTGGCTATCGATGTATTGTGTGCATTGAGAAAGTCTCGACTGAGACTGAGACTAGATCGGGTGCGCATTAGTGGCCGGTTATAACCTTCAAAGTATGACTGTACAAAGCGTTCGTGTGCCACTGTGAGTTCATTCGCAAGCTCCGTAGTACGAAGGCGGAGGGGGCGAAAAGACTGCTCGCGAACTGCTTTAGAATCTTCTAGCTCTTCTATGATTGTGTCAAGTCGGAGATGAGAGGTGGACACGGTATTTGTGAGTCCGGATCTGAACATGAATGAAGGAGACACGAAGCAAGATGGCCATCGCGTGACAAACGTGTTTCTCAACCGCGCGCCCACGTGAGCGTTGGACAGAGGGCAATCAACGACCTTCGATAGATAAGTATACGACGCCGGCGAGCGGCAACACCCGCTACTGTCCTCCTTTGGCATATGGAGTTATATCACTTCGGCCTCTCAGGCACGCGCCAGACCTCTCATTTCCACACGTTCCACCTTCCTTTCGTTGCACGTTCCCGGGCCACGATGTCCGGGCTATCAGTACACGGAGTATACCCAACGCGACGAGCAAAACGCAGGCAGGCCAATCGATTATATTGAAATACACAAGCATCATACACATAGCGGGATTTGTCCCCGACGTATTTAGAACTTTGTGTTACTTGTGTAATAACCCTCTCGTTGAACTTAATAGTCAGAGCCCCCAATTTTTCCCCCGCAGACGACATCCTCAGCTAAGCCTTGAATGGTGCTGGCGTTGAGTTATCTGGCACGACGTATGGCTATGAGTGAAACCGCAACACCACGATCTCCTCACTCACTGATTTCGAGGTTTTCAAAAAGTGAACGGCGAACCATCGCTCTCAATTGACGACGCCGACGTTTCTCTCTATTTCTTTGTCACGAGCCTGGCGTACGTCGCCATCACGTAGCGAATCTCCTCGGCGCAGTGCGTATGAGCTGTCCAAAGCAAATTAGAATGATAAATGATAGTGGAAGGAGGTGCAATGTACCTTTTCAAACGACCGCCTGTCCCTCTTTTCTACATTCCTTCCTTTACGCTACGTTAATTCGAACTAGGTGAGAAACGAAACACCAGCCGGAGAATTTTCTATACGTTACGCAGCCGCGAGATGATACACTTCGCCAGTCGAATCGCTTGCTCGATCGAATATCCCTTCAACTCGAACCACTCTCTATGTTTCCTCTTGCCTGATAACAGATAAGCGATGAATCTTAACTGAAAGAGAAAATACGCACAGCGACAAACCAATTTCGTTCTTGTGAATCCGTCGAGTTCCAATTTCAGGTGAATGCACGACTCTGAAAAGGAATTATGTCGTTTCAAACCCTACCGCAACAACGACGTACCCGCTTTGTGTGAGTGTTCCGAATTCCAGTGGCCGATCTCCGTCCACACGACGGTGTAGCACGACTTTCGGTGTTGCTCCAATCGCCGATTAAAGTCGACTGCCCGACCTATTTTTATGAATTTCCTCGTTCCAAGTTGTCCCAAAAGCATGTACACTGTTCCCTTTCTTTCGCTTGCGCTTGGCCGACGTCGACGTTTACTGAGAAATCTCCATTTGACTGAACGACGCGGTGGGGTAACGGGGGTGTCCAACATTGAGTATATCGGGCCTGTCGAAGAGGAGAACGTGGTGATTGAGAGGAAAGAGACAGAGCCAAAAGATCAGGATGTGGTTGAAGTGCAACGTATAGAGTCTGTGCCAGAAAGAAGCACAAGGAAAGGCTAATGTTGATTAAGCTTCTTTCGCGACCAAATGCGGACTTACATGACGCGCACGGGCGCTTACGTTAACGTCGGACTTTTTGATGCGCCCTTGATGCGCCTCGGTCAAAGCGGTCAACGCACCACGTGAGGTATGTTTCTTTTGACCGGTCCGGATCAGACACGGCCCGGACACGCCCCGTTCTTTGGGCTCTGGTTTAAATGGCAATTGTCATACCTCTAGACGTTCCTCCCTTTTCTAATCCACTTTATAGTAACACAAGATACACCTAGGTATCGCCCAAGGTCAGAAGTCGTCAACTGTACCGTCAGCGTTGAATTATGATGTCGCATGGTCGTGATCGCGGTCACTAAACAAGCGAGGATCAGTACAAGTCGCATACATCAGCAAGGGAGCTGGTGTGCATGCTGTACACCCGGGACAACGGTTGGCTTACAACCTCAGACCGTCGTACAACTGGGAGGTGTCGGTTTCATCGTAACGCACGCCGTCGTCAACGCCATCGAGGAACATTCCACAATCATTTATAGCCTAGCTAAACTCTCCAACGTTGGTGAGTCCGAACTCTTCCATGGACCTGTTGAATTCTCCTTCCCACTGGCAAGGTACTTTCGTTTTGACGGCCCAGTTATCAGAGCTGTGAACACCAAATGCCATGTAGGGGTGGGCATCGAGAGTGACACGGTCGGCACCAGGTAGACAGGTAATCCACTCGTCCTTGCCCAACATACCATCGTGCATGGATACACAGGGCCCTTTGCCAATACCGCTAAACTCGAAGGTTAAGGTTCGCTTGGACAAGTTATACATAAATCTCGAGTGTCAGGACCTCTAGTGGTGAATGAAGCATGCACTGTAACCACTGGTATGACCATCATCGCACCGAGTAAGACTCGGGTCAAGCAAGTACAATCCTGATATGCTTACCACTCGGGCTCGTCCCATACACGTTTCGGAAGCATGGTCCTCAAGAACACACTGTTCTCCTGTACAGATAGAGAGAACAACGATGTGGCCATCGCAGGCCCAAACGCTCTGGCTATAGACACGCCCGTCTGCGACAGACCATTCGTCGCTCCGAGCGAGCTTTTATCGGGCGCCGAGGCGGTGGCATGAATACAGAGCCTGCCACAAGTAAAAAAAAAAACATGTGTAGATCAGAACTCAGATTGAACGACAATCGTGAATGAGCCGGGTCGTGTTGGGAAGAAGCGACTTACCATACGCCCCATTCATGGTCACCGCCATCACGATAATCCAACCGATAATCCCCCAACACCACCCATCAACACCCCCGTTTGCCCTTGCTATGACGTTGCAGATGGGCATCAGCGCGAACATGACCACAAAGGTGCTGATTCCGTTCAAGAACATTCGTTGTTCGCCCAACCAGTGCATTATCTTCGCGAAATAGACGAATTGGAAAATTCCTGATTTTCCTCCGTACCCGCCCATGATATAACTGATAGTGGGGGGCGAGAGACCGAGACCACCGATGGAGATTGGCATAGCGAGGAAAAGGGGAAGAAGGGCATTGAAGACGATGTTGATGAAGGCAAGGGACACGTAGTTGGATATAGAGATGACGACGGGCCAGACGAGGAGGTCGCATAGGGGCAGCGGACCGTCCATCTTGCGGTTATCAGTGGTGTCAGAGGCCACCACTGTCATGTCCGAGTCTGTTGAGGGATTACAAAAATGCTTTTTGATCGGCGCAGACTGAGTGAGATGCGAACGTTAGCTGGCAGCGTGAGCGGATGTGGTGCGTGACGCGGGGACTTGCCTCCTTGAAGAAGACGATCACTACGATGGCCACTGATAGGATGAAGCTCGCCACCACCAAACAGGGCATAAAAAACAGACAATCTCTCCAGAAACGGCCTTTGAAGACATCCGGAAACCTGTCTTGAGGTCGAGCCAATGTTCCTCCAAGTAAAGGTCTGTCCCATTTCAGGTGAGTTCAACTATTCCATTCCAAGCTTTGATATGATGCACATACCCGCAGGAAGCACTGATGGACAACACGACCGGCATAAGGGCGAACCCCTCAGCACGATTACTTTGGTCTTTCAAATCTCCCATGGTGCTTTTCATTACACCTAAGCTTCAAAAATTGAATACTCAAGAACTGAGCATGACCGTGCCTCGTGCCCAACACACCTGTATTCCCATTCAACAACCCTGTTAAACAGGCAGGCTTCAGCGTAGCTAGGCAATAGGCGGGATGTAAGTAAAGGGGTGAATGAGAGCCAGTCAGGAGATACGCACAAGGAGGCCCACAGCAACACACCTTTTATGTATCTTCAGAGGACGCAACACCGAAAGATCTATCAGAGAAACCGGTCAATTCAGCTGGGGAAACTTGAAATATATCTCAAGAGCCCACCATAATGCTATCTTCTCCCATTTTGAGCATAAATGTTCCGACGTCAGGACATGAGCACGAAACGAGCGTTCGCTTATACCCCATCACCAGAATGACACAATATCTATATGCTTAGAGATCTATTCATCCGTCAGTCACGACGTTAAACCAGAGGAGAGTTGGCCTTACTACAAAACGTCAATCAGACACCCAATCTTTTTTCTCCGTAGCGCAAAAGGTTCCGACTACGCTGACGAAATCATCAGCCACACAGAGAGGCACTATGACAATGTAGAGGAGTACAAGAGTGATTTGGTGGAAGTGAAAGTTCGCGGACATGATGGACAACACCCTTCGAGAGAGGAACACGTAGAAACTTAGGTCCAGCACGTCGTAACACGTTCCGAGCTTCGACGTATTGTTAGCTTGAAACCTACACCGTCTGTAGACGGTACCATTTTTCACTTATGTTTCTGCCACCTTGCATACGTACGCGATCGCCGCAGGCGGCGTGTACAATCGCATATTATCTACTCTCGAACGTCAAAGCCCACCAATAGCCTGTTGATAGCGCGATGATGACCGTAGGAGTCAGGGCCCAGAAGTTTTTCACACGGTTGATGAGTGTTTGATCATTGGTGCCGTGACCAGCTTGAGAACGTGAAAGGCAAGTAAACGTAATACTGTGATGTAGCCACGCGGCACGACAGGGCACGATTCTACGGCGTGAAATCGGATTTCACAACAGACAGGTCCGTTGTACACAGACCTAATGGTTTGAAGATGCAGCATGATGATGTCACGCGTCGAGTTTGTATACAATGAAGGCGCACATTCCCGGAACATTTAGACACACATTAGTTGAATGTTTCCATCGATAACCACTAAGTCACGAATAGACCCAGTTGACCCTCGTGTCTCTCCCATCCCCCGTCTGACATCCTGATCCAAATGTAAAAGTCGTCGACGCAAATCCTACTCAAGGCTCGGTCATTCTTTTCCAACAGGCCGCAGTTACCTAGCATTTCCCATCCCTCCATCGCAGTTTACCGTTTGTCCGCCTTCATACTTGCACCACAACGACACGAGACTCGTCGCACGTTTGATAATGTTTTCTGCTATCAATGTGACAGGAACCTAACATATAAATCGTTATAATGCGACCTAACTTGACATGAGGAACACTCACAGTAGGTTTCCCTGAGATACACACTCTTAATTCTGACAGTCTCGACAACTTCTCGACCGCTCTTCCGATATCCGACGAGCCCGACACCGATTTCAAGGAACGGACCGTAAGTTTTTCCAGATAATTTGACACCAATGCCCGTTGCCCAATTCGTAGGAGCCACATCGTCGAGGCGTCCTCAACAGACAGGGAATATATGCCGGCCTCTTCAGGGAAGTGTAACACCCACTCGTCGAACATGATACTTGGTCCAACAAAATTCGTTAACCTCATGTTAGGTCGTACCCACGAATGCGAGATGCACGTTCTGAAGTTGAGCCCCTTTAGTTTGCTAATCCCAGTTGTCCACCAACCTAGTTTCTCGAACGCCCTGTCACCCAATTCTGAACTTTGTGAGTCCAACCAAGGTGACGGCGGACCAAGTACCACCATTCGTAGAGTGCGTGGCCGATTCAGCTGACTTTTACGGAGAATTCGATCGAGAGTTATCCAGTCCACCACGCAAGTTTTTACGTCGCACTCATGCATGATTTCGAGCAGAAAATTGTCCGTATCGTGATAAGAGGATGAAGACGATCCTGGAAGGAACACCATGCGGTTGAGGCGTGCCTTGAGAGGAATTCCTTCCATTCCTGAAATAGGCGGCACCTTTACGTCCTTGAAGTATCTAAAATGCATGTCAGAAAAACCCCGAGGCCATCGATACACCTACTCACCTCGCCTCAAGCGTCTTTAGGTTCACCCAACGGAGAACCAAGAGACGCAGTATCGAGATGGGTAACACCACTTGCTCAATTCGCAAGGACGAGACATTCCGAAACGAGGACAATAGGTCGCATAATAGACCCATGTCCAGTCGAAGGTAGTGCTTTTCCTTTACATGCCTCCCGTCGTAGAATCCAATGTCCACCGATTTGACCAGGTCCCGACTTCCTATTCCACCGACTAATCTTCCGACTTTGCCAGCGTTCCAGAAAGCCCACAAGCCGCCTAGCTGGCGTTCGTATGAAACCGTGAATCTCGAACGCAAGACGACAGAACCGAGGTCGTAGATATAGACACACGTCGAAATAAAGTTGTGAAACGACCGAGTTGGCATGAACGACAACAGGAGTAGCAGGGGTTCTGGCGGCAGCATTAGAAGGAGTGAAGCACCGGAGGGTAACATTGCGTACTGCGAATGATTCGTACGTAGAGTAAATAAAGTTCAGCAGTGCCCCTTTAACCTATGCTGCGCTGCATCCCCAAGTCGAATCCGCCTGAAGATCCCAGACATGCTGGTGATCAAGCCGCAGTCTATCAAGACGTAGGTCTGTCCGCTCCCCCTGATTGTCACACTTTTCGATCAGCATGTAGATGTCTCGAGCGGATCGAATCGGCGCCCCGGGATAACGAAGCTCCAAGAACACTAGCCACGGAAGTCCTCGTAGCAGTTCCTGAATTGCGGAATTAATGGTTGCCTGTGCATTATTTAGCCAAAATCCGTCGAAAGTAGGTATGCCACACACCAAGATGTAATGGCCCTCGATTAATACCAGACGGAGTTCGGACAGGCTGGGGAATAATTTTACCACCGTCTCCAGGGGTCGGTCCGCCTCCAAACATGATACGTGGAGCGAGTTGAGATGATTATAGACCCCTTGGTAAGGAAACCAAAACATCGACAGACACGAAAGACGAGCTGACCCCTCAGTCAATTCGATGCTGTCGAACACCAGTTCCGTACCATAGCACGATTCAGCCAGGGTCAGTTCTTCCGTGCTCCCCTTAAACCACACCTTCCTAACGCCAGGTTCGTTCATCCACAATGAGTAGAAACAATGCTTTAAACAGATTACTCGCGCCTTCTTGTTGTCGCAATGGTTGCGAATCCACTCGAGAGGGTTGACGTCCTTGCTCCTGCACTTGATTGCTGTCAACCACGGAGGCGGGGGCAGGAGCTCTAGTCGTCGCAACATAGCGTCCGATCTCAATAGGAGACCCATGTCGACCCAGTTGTTGAAGGAAATCCAATCGATCGCAAGGCTTCTGAGACGCGGAGATTTCACTAGCGCTCGAAGCACCCGCAGTGTAGCATGCGATGATAGATGGCTACCGGCGGAGATCGACAAATGTTCGACACCGCTAAAGCCGATTTCAGGTCCCTTTGCATCTTGCCAGGAGACCCGAGGGGCCACGTCCACGAAATAGCTGCGCAACCCGTAATGTCAATGACGGAATGAAACACAGAGGGACCCAACACGCACCGCATCTCCAAATCCTCAGGTCTTTCCACATATCCAGAAAATCGCCCAACTTTGAGAAGGGAAATTCGCACTGAAAAATGCGCAAGCTTGCGAGGCGATGGAAAGATTTGAACACGGGCAACACCTTCTCGTAGTTAACCTTCAAATAGTCGCACTCCTTGATGTGTGCTCCGGGCTGATTGCCGATGTGCAGACTCCTCGTTGTACCGCTCAAGGATCTGCCTCCAATCAGTCGCCCTTTCGTCCCTCTTCGCCAGAAACTCAGAAACCCGGGTAGTTGGTTGGAGGACACCAGGAAAACGTCCCTTGAGCTCTGTCTGATTCCTATGTCGTATAAGGTCATACAGATAGCCAGAAAGGTGCCTCGGCGCGACGGAGAGATGTATGAGAAGATTTTCGTCCACAGTTCTCGAGGCATCAATAGGAAGCTCGGACGACCCATGCTGCTGAAGGATTCGGAGGGTTTTCATCGAATTTAACACTTCCGTGACACAGTACTATAGGCTAGTGATCGAACTCCGGACGTTTAGAGGTAGACAGATGTCCAAATAAATATTCGGGCCCCGACCACCGATGTTTCGCTCGTTCTTCCCCTTTATCGTCCAACAGAATGTCAAGGACACGCTCCGGGGGATTCAGACCTAACCCCCTAGCTCTATCCCATCGGTATAGACGTGTTATCCCGAGACAGGGACCGAACTGAATCATGCTATTGGGCTTCAGCCACGACCACTGTTTGTAGTGATATGCAACTTACTGGTCAAACTTTGTGAGGATAGCGTCCTCCGTCGTGAGTCGTGCCGTTTGTTCGATTGACACCGAGTCACTGTTGCTCTCCGGAACCGTGACGAGACGTTTGGTGAGACGGTATCTCTTCTGTTTTCTATCAGTCTTCGGGAAAACCTTGTAGTGAGAGTCAATTTTTGACTGGGCACGGTTATCGACAGGGGAACGTCTAGGCATCGTGCCAATACGTACTACATCTCGCTAGTTTAATATCAGCTCTATCCGAGACAGGAGTATAGATGACGGTCCCAGGCGTCACAGTGCATCAATCCTCCGCAAACCCCACAGTCAAGTCTATAAACTCCGGATCGGCCGGTTCATCGCTCAGGATCGTCAACCTCCTGGCCTCGATCACCCACTCCTAAGCAAGGTTAGCATCCGATGTATCCACTATTATGGATACTCACCGTTTTATCCATCGTGCCCCAGGCGTAACGCATCCTGTGCAACCTGCCCGAGATCAAGACTCGCGAATTTACTGTGATCTCATGAATTGAAATCCTCTCCAATTCCGTGTTCAAAATCTGTCTCAAGAAGAATTTAGTTTCAATGCGAAGGTACAGTACGCGGACGCACGATGGTCTGAGCCGTAATGCTGAATGAAACCCGATCTTGGTCGGCGAAACGTGCATTATTCGAACCCTGGACACAGACGTCAGTGAACCATATTCGCGGCGCCTGCAACTTTGGCACTTACCTCGATGTGGAAAATCCTGGTGATGTTTCGCAAGCTGCAGATTTGTTGCATAATGAACTCTTTGAGCAGCGGCGACCCTTCACTTGTTTCGATTTCGTCCTGGTTTTTGAGTGTTACAGTCGCGCATGTTTTTCCAAACCCGTGCTATCAGCATACGATCAGTATAGGAAGATGTCCAATTTGTAAAATTTGGCGTACCGGAGTACCAGGCGTTGTAGCCAACACTTCGTGGACTTCACCGTAAAAATCTGGTTGCAGAATCCTTCCACACCTTCCCAGCAACTCCCGACTCTTAGCCCTGACAGGTCCTAGCAGTTCGTTCTTTTGCGGGGACAGTGATATATCAAACGGAACGGCTAGCCGAATGATGCTGCCGGACCCAATCTGCGTTAGGTTTGAGATAACAGTTCCGAAATCGGGCGACCGTGGCATTGGGGAGCGAGACTGGTGAGAGCTGTAGACATGTCACTCTTCCCCACGCCGCACCAGGTCGGTGATGCAATTGCGAAAAAAGGAGAACCGCAAAATCCGTGTGCAGACCTTCGTCGCGGCTAATGAGCTCGTTCGAGTAAGTCAAACCGGGCATGAGTCCTCTTTTCTTGAGCCAAAATATGGCCGCAAATGCTCCAGAGAAGAAGACCCCCTCGACAGCAGCGAAAGCAACGAGCCTCTCTCCGAACGATACCGCACTGTTGATCCACCTTAAAGCCCAGTCTGCCTTCTTCTTCACCAGAGGCATGGAATTCACCGCATCGAACAAAGAATCGCGGTCGACCCTATCCGAAATGTAGGTCTCAATCAAAAGGGAATAAACTTCGGAATGGATGTTTTCCATCATAACTTGAAACCCATAAAAACAGCGCGCCTCCGCAACTTGAACCTCTGCGGAAAAGCGGTGTACGATGTTTTCGTTTACGATGCCGTCCGAGCTCGCAAAGAACGCCAGAATGTGCGAGATGAACAACCGTTCGTGGTCATTGAGAGCGTGTTTCCAATCCATGAGATCCTTCGAAAGATCAATCTCTTCTGCCGTCCAGAAGGAAGCCTCGGCCTTCTTGTACATCGACCATATCTAAGAAATCATTAGAACACCGAACCGATATCGTGCACGGAATCGTACCTCGTCGTATTGAATAGGGAATAGAACGAAACGCCTGGTCGTTTCCGTGAGCAAGGGCTCAGGCGATGACATCGTTGCGGATGTTTCTACCTCCCAAACCAAAGAAGTTCGGTATTTGAATAAACTGTAAATGGTCGGTTTTTTCACATGTATCGAAGAGGCAGGCCCTTTCCCTTTCTTTCTCTCGGACAGGGGAGTTGTCTGGAGCCAAGCACGATCGACATTAAAGACGAATGTAATACAAGACCTAGTGAAATACAATGTAGAGTATTGAAACAGGGTTCGGGGTTGATCAAAATACGATGGCTGAACTGCAGGCATTGCGAATATTGTTTAGGTCGCCCTCACCCGGTCACCTAACCTCCGGCTTCCCAACCTTGGCTGCATAGCGAACACTTTCAAACAAGGCGTTGCCGACATCTCGGTCGTCTTTACTCTCTTCCACGATCTCTAAAGCGGTGGGGGGGAGCTCCAGCAATTCGCCTGTCAATCTGTCCTGCCTCCCTGATCGATCCACCACTCCAGCGATAAACCATCGTGCATTATCCGACTTTACCTGGTCATAGAAATAGGAGATGCGTCGCACAAATTTCCCTATGTGTTGATCGTCCCCAGCTGTGACAACCATGAGGGATTGTTCAAAATTGGGTTTTGGGCGGTCGCAGCACTTTCCAATGGACGGGAGGTCGATCGCATGTAGAATGTCCTTCTGACGAAGTAAAAGCTTCGTCCCATTTTCGGTGCTTGTAGGAGTGACAAAAACCGATTTTTTCTTCCATTTACCGCGCGTTATGGTGACCCGAATTGGTACCCCGAGCAGATTTGGATGGAGAATCCAGTGTGAAGGGGCAGGAGGAAGGGAACGGACGGGCTCACGACGACGCGAAAATGAAGGGACGACGAGAGCGTTAGGACTAGAAACGTGTTCAGGCGAGGCTGGAGAAGAAGAGGGCGGAACAGCGTCGGGAGACGACCAAATCGGGGAAACAGAATACGGATTCCAAGGGTCGCTAATGTTATCCCAATCCAGATCTTCGTACTCTGACACATGCACAGGAGTAGAACTGGGTGATGAGACCGAATGTACCGCAGCCAAAGATGCTTGATTATGTCGAGGAACACTATGTGCTCCACCTCTTTTTGTTGGTGCGGGCTTGTAGAAATCCTGAGAGCTTGTAAGAGGTAAAGCCCGCGCAAGTTCCAAGCCGCTATCAATTTCACGGACGACGGCGTATTCGATTTTCTCCGTGCGACTGCACGCCCCCCCAGAAACCACTTGGAGTTCCACTGAAACTTCCAATCCACTATCCGAAGACTGCCGAGATGAACGATTCACGTCCCTGACAACTCCAATCTTCCCTTTATGCAACCCGCCAGTAACGCGAACACGCATACCGAGCCAAGGTACACGGCCTGTGCGCATCCTGACCATTGATTCATCTATTTTAAACCTGGACCTCTGAGACTCCTTCAGGGGCTGGTAATCCAGAAGTGGTTTTCTAGTCCTATGTACGAGATGAGTATGTTTGTAAGAGGTTGGCCTGTATAACGCTTACACAGCTTCGACGACTTCGTCAAGATCCAGGTCGAGTGAACATGAGAGCTCGGTAAGGTAGACGGACAATTTGATACGGTCACGAAGTGGTGTGAGGCGCACAGCCTTTACACTCGCCCGCATCTCGAAATACCTCCCATGAACGATGAGGACATCAAGGTTTAACCACGGCGTATCGTCGTGCGAGTCGAAAGTGAGACGGCAGATCTTTACTGAATTGATATGGACAAAGAATGCCTGGAAAGATTTGGGTGAGACAGGATTATGGGAGTGCCGGCACAATACTTACCGTTCGGGAACGCGTATCATCTCTACAAAAGATGTGCAAAACTGATGCGTGCCTCTCCACTACAAGACCTTCTCTGCCTGAATGCTCGCCGGCCATAACTCGTATTGAATCCCCGGGTACGACGACCTTTTGCAGCAGCTCTACCGCTCGGATGTGCTTTTCGTCGTCTCCGAAGTCAATCACGCAATTCATCCCGTTGTTTTGCTCGATGACACCGGTTCGACCATCTTCAGGGAGATAGACCAAGTCTCCCGCGAGGAAAACAAAGAATTCAGGGAGGGGGAGGGGGAAGCTTCGTAGAAAGGGGTGTTCGGAGCGCAAGAACAGCTCCCCCAAATCCGATGGCAGGGTTCTGGTAGGAGCGAGCGAAATATCTCGAAAGAACTTGATAAGGAGCCCATGACTGAACGTTTTTCGCTGAAATCGGAACGTGTGATCGGATTCTTGTTCTACTCCTTGCTCGAAATTTTCGGCCAGAAAAAGGCGAGGAGGCGGGCGCGCCAACGATAGCGCAAGGTCATTACTCGTCACTGTTTCGTCGTGTTGACTCTCAACCTTGGGAAAACGGAGGCGAGGGACGACGAGGATGAAGTATCCGGTGGCACCTGATCTAGTTGTATCAGGCCTCCACACAATACCACCGTCGCCTTTGTATCTCCCTGTGCACACTTCTACCCACTCGCCCGGAGCCAGCTGTCGCCTTGGGACTGTAGAATCAGGAGCAACAGGATGACCAGCTGCCCACTTAGTCCAAGTCTTTTTGATGGTCGAAGGTCGCTTTCGTGCGAAGAACGTGCCGAATGGTGCTGCACTAGCAGAGGTATCCGCCAGTGTCTTTTTTCTCTTTGAATTTGAGGGAACAGACGGATCCTCGCCTGAATTCGAACAAGGATCGGACGAATTGAGTCTACGCTTCCTCTGCGATTCCGGGGGCACCGTCAGCGTGTCAAAGGCGCGCTCGTTTTCATGACGTAGAAGTTCTGGGCAGGTTCGGCGAAGAATATGGACAAGCTGGTCTTCAGTGTCGCCTTCCCTTGGGTCTGCTAGGGGCACCAAGTGATTGTTTCCGGCAGATTTTTCGACGACTCGGTCTGGGGTGAGTCTGTCACGAAATAGTGTTCTCCAAGAGTCGAGGTCGGGCTCGTCTGGCGAAAAACGAGGAGGTGGGCCGAAGTGGTCTCCAGTATGAATAGTGTCATCTATGAAATCTGTAACCAGAATTGAATTGCGAAGAGCGGGCAAGGATGGCTCTAGGCTCACCGTTGTCGTCTTCAGTATTTAATCGGTTGTCGTCCTCGTCTGCGTATTCGTTCTCGCTGCTAAGTTCGGCCTCAATATCCAGAAATCTAGACTAGGAATCATTTTTCGTCAACTTCAATGAAGTTCATTATTTGTAACGACGCGCACCATTTAGCAAGCTTGTTCGAGCGAGACCGAGCTAACGCGTATCGCTCTTGAGGGCTTAGCCTGAGAGGTAAACACATCAGCATGTTACACGTCGTCTTTAACGATTGTATTTTGGCCCAGAGCAAAGCGACATCTCCGGATTTTTATTTCTCCTTCGTTATTGCATATCGGTGCCTTCCTCGTACATTCCGTCTAGCTACGAACATGTTTACGTGCGGAAATCTAAAAACTTACTATAGGCCCACTGGCCGATGTCGTGGTGGTTGGGTCGAGGGTCCAGAAAGAGTTCACACGGTTGACGCTCAGCACATGAACGCCGGCGAGAAAAGCCCGAGGACGCAAATGGAAAGACTACAATCAAGCGCCCACTTTCCTATCTCGTTCTCATCAGTATCGCAGTACGGATCATCAGCTGCATTTGAACCGTGAGAGAATTATCCGGACTCTCCACCGAACCATCATCAACCGCGCGCCCACGTGAGCGTTGGACAGAGGGCAATCAACGACCTTCGATAGATCAGAGTGACCAGAATGACCACAGATGTCAGCATAATTGGTGTACAATAAGACTATGTATATATAAAGTACTAACTAACATCCCCGAGCCACGAAGCACCGACTACGGCAGCAAACAGTACCAAGAACACCATGCTGATAAAGCGAGTTTGCATTACTCTTCGAGCTGAGATTCAGCACCGTTAAGCTCCTACTTTCGGCAAAGCAATGCAATACGTACCATTGGTATTCACTGATTCATCTTCCACCGCAACCGTACGCCATAAACGAAGACATGACGAGGTGTCGTCGCTGCCACCAATGGCCAAGTATCCAACGTCGCCTTCTGCATCGTAAAGCAACTAGGGAGAGGACGATTAGTATTTATCTAGTATGTCTATGCCCAATAACAGAAACATACGTTAAACGTTTCGATGTCACCTACAGAAACGTGAATTCCCAAAGTCATGAAGGAAAAAACACGACACTCACCCAGTCCGTCGCCCTGAATACTCTGTAGCCTCTTCCCCTCGCTATCCCACAGCATTAGTCGCTCTGCGCAATTTCCGACGATTACTTCCTCAGATAGAAATCGGGCCGCGGTTACAACCAAAGGTCTTTGGAGTAACGAGGATTGAGGTCGGTAAACTTTGGAGTTCATTGAGTTGTAGACATCGTGCCAGACATATTTCTTATCGTCAGTATCTGCCACAAGAAAGCTCCGAGATTTTGGGCAGAAGTCGGTTCTGACGACAGTAGGTCAAATGTGAGTTGATGAATGACAAAAGATCGGATAGTACACGCACACAGCACCACGTATTCGAAACCCAGTAGGAGTCGTGGTCTGGACGGGGTCCATTGAGGTGAGTCTCCACAATCTAGGTAGAATAAGATTGTCAAGAGCATTGAAATAGGGATACATATACCACTTACATAACCGCAGAGTGAGCATACGCGACAAGTATCGATGAATTGTCGACAGCGAAGATTGAGGTCACAGGAAGATCCCGAAGGGATAATTGGTCAACATGCGGTGGCCTGGGGAGGCTTCCAAGATGCCTCCATTCGTACTGAAGACCTGTAAAAGGAAAACTAGTTAGCTAGATTTCCGATCATCCTGCCCAGTTTGACTTACTAGAGATCTGCCAAAACTGAACTGAGTCACCGACACCAACGGCCATGATTCTTCCTTCTCCTAGAAAAGCGATCGAAGAGACATCGCCATCCGGACCACCTTGGAGTTGTTTCGACTCCAGAGCCTGCGAAGCTTTGAGCGAGTGCAATTGAATTGAACTTGGTCGTTCAAACTCACCAGTCCTTCAACAGCACTGATGCTAACTCGGCCATTCCGAGATCCATGAACCAGATACTCAGATCTGAGCCATGCTAGAGAGACAACCCCACGCCGAACAGTGTAAGAAAGCCGAGGAGATGCAGGCTCCATGTCGAGCTTTTGTAAATCCCATACTTGGATCAAGAAAGGGAAGCCGATTGCGAGAAATCTGGCGTCGGGGGAGAAAGCCACAGCGACGATGCGGTTGTCGGGAGTACTGTCTCCAAGAGATATGTTGAATTCTTCTTTCCATACGAGTTTCGAGGCCATTGAGGTGAACAACATTGTCGAGTGGCTATTGCCGCTGGATAGTGGAAGTGGGATACAAACACCGGAGGCAGGATGCGTGTGAACGGCCAGTGACTAGTGACTAGTGAACGGCCATTGTCAGCAATGGCACCAAAGGAACGTAATTCCGGCATGCTAAGTACTTAGACATTGATTGAGGCCCTTAGCAGCGCCTGTACTTAGCAGCCAAGATTGTACTTAAGTAGCACTAGCGCCAAGGTTGTTTGCTCAGGATAGCTCGCATGCCCATCTTACCAGATAATGATAATCGCCAACTTCCACGTGCTGCCGGAGCCCCAAGATTCCCGCTGTTCAAATTGTCAGGCGCAAAGCTATGTAAGGGTTTCTCTCTTGCCGTTCAACTTCAACGTTCACCTCCGTTCGGTAGTCACGAAGATAGGAATGTAAAACCAGCAAGATACATTAGTATAGAATAGAACTCCAGGAATGGTTGCGGTATGTACCTACCGGCGAAATGAACGAGCTCATAAGTCATTAAGTTTTGTTAGATTGCCCAATTTTTCGACCTTGAAGCTGGTGTCGACGTACGAGAAGACGAGGCAGATGTTGACGGTGAAGATCTAGGTGCGCAACATGTATGGCTCCTAATGGGAACGTTGACGAACCATCATTTGCAGAGTTCTCTGGGCCGGCCAGCGATGACGAAGACGAAAACGACGCAGATCGCAATCTGCAGTGGGTTGTACGGGAGGAGCACATGTCGGAATGGGCACGGAGTGTAGAAGATACACTGGCTTCTCTATCTGAAAAAGCCTTGCAGCCGGATGACGATCAAGAGAGTGATGGAGAGGCCCTCCGTCGTATTCGTCCACAGCTTTGGAAAGTGAAATGCAAGGTGGGCCTGCTTTTTCTAATCCTCAATGCTCGACCTGACTCGCGTACTCATGATATCCAGAAAGGCGAAGAATTCAATCTATGTCAATCGTTTCTGTCGAAATCGTTAAGCTACAAATCCAAGGAATACCCCATATCCTCCATATTCTACCGCTATGATCATGACGGATTCGTGCTCGTTGAGTTGACCAAGCTTGACGTGGCGGCGCAGCTGTTAGCCAGTCACTCGTGTGTGGCGAGGGGCTCGCATGGCCAGCCAGGAGGTATTGACATGACAGTCTTAGAGGAAAACGAGGCCGACAAAGCGTTGAACCTACCTCCGGATCCTTTGCAGACACCTGGGACGTGGGCTTGCCTCGTTCGCCCTCGTTTCCTTCCGACAAACGAACGCTACTCGAATTACGACGGTGATGCTTGCCTCATTCACGAAGTCCACTGGCCTTTGGTTCAGGCCCTCGTTCTACCCCGGATCCCGGCTTCTGAAGTGACCTTGGGGGCAGAGAGCGCACGGGACGGCTATGTTCAGATCTTGCACACCCACAAGAATGTCAATTCAGAATACTACGAGAAAACTATCCAGACCGCGGCAGGCTCTTCCCACGGACTCTATTTCATTCGTATCCATGTTCGGCACCTGCGGTTGATGAAGGGCTCCCTCGCACGAACAACTGCCGCCATGTTCCTCGCCAGCCAACACCGTCACGTTTTGGAACACTTTCCCCAGGTCAACGACTGGGAGTTTAGGATAGGTGAAAAGGTTGAGAGCTGCTTATCGGGGGACCACGGTGTCGTTTCTGAGATCCATGACCATGGTGTCAATATCGAGCTGCAGCACACGAGTCAATCTGGTTCAGAACGTACAATCAGCGAGATTAGTTTTGGCGGATGGTGTCTTCTTAAAAGCTGGAAGTTAGGCGATTATTTGCGTCATCGCCAAGGGCTAGAAGGGTGGGTTGTGGAAATTGACGGAACAACAGTGAACCTCATATCCAGGAACGTCGATGAGAGAAGTGGATTGCTGGTGAGTTTCCAAGTCCCATGATTTGCGTCCGACTCAAAGCAAGTATAGCGTCTAGACCGGTTCTCTGGTCACACGAACTCGTTCGTGACCGAGCCTGCCCCGTACGACTGGCAGTCATATTCTGGTCTCCCCGCTAGCAACACTGTGCCGCTGGATGTCCTGAACACCGCTCGAACCTTTGGAGCACCATGGAGATGGAAGGAAGTCGTCATTTGGCGAGGCAGGCACCACGGGGTCAACTATCGCGTATCTGACGTTCTACTTTCTCAACAAACCGCCAGCGGAATGAAAGTTCAAGTTGAAACCACCGTTGCGAACAGTTCATCGCACAAGCTGCTGGCTGATTATGACGACGTAGTCGAAAGATGGTAAGAGGGACCGCTTGATCTTCCACTCAACTGTATTGAGAACGGTTATAGGACACTACTACCTCTGCACATAATCGAAGATCCAATCTCACCAGCCTTTCGACCAGATCGGTGGTATCGACATCCAGCAATCGATGAGATGAAGTCGATCGTCATACCCGCCGCTCACCCGCAACCGCCGACTCCCCCAAGGCCTGCCACCCCACCCCATACCCCGTTGATAGGTGCTGACACGCCAGAAGCCTGGAATCCAGAGTGTCAAAGTCCAGCGGGTCCCTCAGACGAGCGTCACGCCAGGAGCCAAGCAATGGAGGCTTTCCATTCCTCTCAGCGTCCTTTTCTCGGTCTACTACTTACCTCATCGGAACGTTCGGTATGCAAGTTCAGCACGCGCCTTACCGGACAATCACAGTTCAGCAATAAGAATTTCGACGGGACGGCGAAAGATTTACAAATCGTTGACTACAAGGGGCAGCCTCAACTGGCCTTTCAGCATTACAAGCGAACCGTTCACGTTCACCCTACGGTGGTTGTCGTACCTGAGCTCCCCACGAAGCACACACAGAAACCATTCATTGTCTTGCATGGACCAGCGGAAGGTTGGATCGGAGCACGTGTTGGGTGTTCAAGGGACCTACTTCAAGTGGTTCGAGTGGGGGTGAAGCCCGTTCGTGTTCACGATGAAGGGGCGGTTGGAGTCAAGCCGGAGGATTGTTGCGTACTGAATGTAAAAGCGTATATTTCAGATGAGCTGAATTTGTTACTCAAGGATGTGCGAGCCAGGAACTCGCAACACGGTACTCGGTGATGTAGCTATAGATTGAATATAACTCCGATAATGTTGTCGGTTATGAGGTTGATGTCCCGCGGCAGGAGGGTAGTAAAGTACAGCACTATTCATCATATTCTTCATCAAGTTCGTCGTCTCCCCAATCACTGAACACATCCCATTCGTCCCTAAATGCATCATACTTCATCTGAGCACTCGAGTGGCTCTCCCATACCTCCTGTTTGATCGAGTTGTGGACATTACATCGGACTAGGAAGCCTCCGCGACAAATCCACTGATACATGCGAGCTTTCCGGGGGGCGGTAGAATGTTTTTTACTGCTTTGTTCCCGCTGCCGCCGCGACACGCTGTCGCTTGTAGACTCTTTTTTCTCGATTGCCTTGTTTTCTTCCTCTCGACGAGCGAAGAATTTCTCGATAGTCTCATCGTGGGCTTGGCCCGAGTGCTCTTCAGGAATCGGATCATCGTTATTCGGGTCGTTATAGAGGCTTTGATAACGTGTGTACCTCTTTTTCTCGGCGTGAATTGAGGGGGAGGTGGTTGGTGATGATGCCTTCGGCGAAGAAGAATTTATCTCGGGTTTTGGGGATGGTCGCAATTGTCAAGAACTGGACTGGGTCTGAAGCCCCTCAGGCCATCTTCTAGGTCAGGAAGTCGAAGTAGAATTAAGAGACAGTGAGCAGGACAATTGCTACACAGTACATGCTGGGTACAGGCAATGTGAGACGAAGTTGTCAGACTAGGGAATCTATCTACAGGTGTCCATGAGTATATATGTCAAGGTACAGCATACTGAGTCATGGGAACGAATCCTAATAAGGAATAATGAAAGAACATTGTAGAACATCAAGGAATATCAAAGGAGTCAGGTAGAAACTGATGGAACAATCAAGGGATGTCAAGTACAGTAATATCATGATGGAAATCAGATGGAATGATGAACCCAAGGTATGGAATGATCCGGAGTGGCCGGGAACATCAAGGAAGCCATAATGCGATACTGGGGACATGGAATGAAGTGGAATCAAAGGGAAGTCAAGGGAAATAATCCGGGGACCAAGGAAACAGGGGGAACAGTGGGGCAATTCGTAACAGCAATGTAGAAGGTGGAAAGAAGGACGGCGAAGGAACTCCACAAGGGCTTTGCTCTTGGGTCTGCGCAGAGCTGAAGTTCATTTCTTTCGTTTGAGTAAGAGATGTTGGCGGTAGCGGACTGGACCCTGTATCCTCGACTACGTCCACTCCCTGCCGAGGCTGACACTCATGACTCTGATCTGTTGGCTCTACGCCAGTCGTCGCGGGTAGCGTACGAATCCATTCAGATAGGTATCTCCTGAACCTCTGGATGCCGTTCTGGTCTAATTCCCCGTAATCAAAACCCCGCATCAGCGCTGCAATCTCCCATACAACCCATACCCCACAGTCGTACGAGTTTGTCTGCTTGGGATTCAGTACTAGAGGTCTGGCACTTCAACCGGACAGAGAGAGCAAAGATGGAAAGGTGACAGGGTGCCCGTTCCGCTGCGACACCTTCACCAAACGGGAAATTACCCTTTCCATAATCTGTGGAAACGTGATTAGCATATAGGGTATATTATAGGGTGAGACTGCCACCTTGAGCATGGTGTCGGCCACGAAGGACTTGGATATCAAGCTGTCAAAGAACAGAATTTCTCTGGATCTGGCGTCAACCAATGCCAGTGCCCAGTGCAACTGATCAGGGAGATGCAGTGGGATGATCCAGAGGTGGCTGTCCCAATAGCGGTCTAGGCGAGCATTTTTCCACAGCCTTTCCCAATCACGGTCGTGTAGTTCCTCCACCCGGACGTGGTCGCTCACAGCGTAACTGTTGATATATGCCCCGTCAAATTCCTTGTGTGTTTGCCTGAGCATGTATGCGAGGCCATCGATGCAGTCGCCATTCAGCCAGCCCTTCTGGTCGTCGATCCGCAAAATATCGCTTCTCCAGAATACATGGGAGCAAGCATCGGACTTGAAGACTCGAGAGTCCTGCCGATCTCCCCCGTTCAACGAGAAGGATTTCCAATGTTGCTCGAAGAAAGGCGGGGAGGCGTTGTCAACTTTGAGATTGGCCTAGTGATCATTTTAGCCAGTGTAAGCACGGATGTGGAAAGAACCTACTGGCACTGCCCATGTCAAGCTGAACATTCCAGGTAAAGAAGCGAGGTGAGAGTTAGAACTAGAAGCTCTAGATCTTTCTGCTTTCCACTGCTGGAAGGATTTCCGAACCTTTGTAGTTGTTTTGCCCGAGTTGTCAATCGACTTGGCTAAATCTGTCTCAAAACGAATTTGGGTGCCAACCGATGGTTCACCTGCTGGGGAAGGCGGGTACGCATTCGGTTCAATACCAGGAAGTGGGGGTACCAGCATCGCGCTGTCATGGCTTTCAGACGAGACTTCCACCGAGCGGCCGTCAGAATTAGGCGCAAAGCTACTCGTATCGGGACTGGTATCCATCTCGACAGAGGCAGATTGAAGGCTTTGCATGGACAAAGCAGGTGCCAGCATTTCGCTGTCATGGCCTTCAGACGAGACCTCCACCGAGCGGCCGTCAGAATTAGGCGCATAGCTAGTCGTATCGGGAGTGGTATCCATCTCGACAGAGGCAGATTGAAGGCTTTGCATGGACAAAGCAGGTGCCAGCATTTCGCTGTCATGGCCTTCAGACGAGACCTCCACCGAGCGGCCGTCAGAATTAGGCGCATAGCTAGTCGTATCGGGAGTGGTATCCATCTCGACAGAGGCAGATTGAAGGCTTTGCATGGACAAAGCAGGTGCCAGCATTTCGCTGTCATGGCCTTCAGACGAGACCTCCACCGAGCGGCCGTCAGAATTAGGCGCATAGCTAGTCGTATCGGGAGTGGTATCCATCTCGACAGAGGCAGATTGAAGGCTTTGCATGGACAAAGCAGGTGCCAGCATTTCGCTGTCATGGCCTTCAGACGAGACCTCCACCGAGCGGCCGTCAGAATTAGGCGCATAGCTAGTCGTATCGGGAGTGGTATCCATCTCGACAGAGGCAGATTGAAGGCTTTGCATGGACAAAGCAGGTGCCAGCATTTCGCTGTCATGGCCTTCAGACGAGACCTCCACCGAGCGGCCGTCAGAATTAGGCGCATAGCTAGTCGTATCGGGAGTGGTATCCATCTCGACAGAGGTGGACAAAATTGGTGACTGAGTCGCTTGGCTCAGTGGGTCCTCAGGTCGTGATGAAGGACTGGAGTTGTGAGAGGGGGGGGTAGGAGAGGGTGAAGGTACAAAAGGTAACGGATGACCTGGGCCACCGTCTGTTATACCTTCGTCGAGTCTCGTTCGTTTCCTAGGGCTTGTTCCCTGTACGATCTTCCGCTTCATGCTGCACTGCTCCCCAGGCTGACGATCTTCACCGTCATAACTCACGTCTGTTTCCATCAAGGAGCTGCTGCCCCGATCGACCGTCAGCGAAAGGTCCGGTTTCTCCTTCGGCGAAGTCGGTGGCGGAGTGAACAGATCATTCATCTCCAAGGCGCTTGCCCTTGTTCCGCCAGCTGGAGAAGGTGGACAAGTTGACAGAGGTGACGAAGAGGTGGATGAACGGGGTGTGTCTTGCACCGAAAATCCCAGCACTCTTTCAGATGGTGAAGGTGCCATGGTAGAGTCAGGGCGCGGCGAATCTGTCTCACCCTTGGGACACGTCGCATTTTCTTCCTCCCCCTCCATTTCCGGAGAGAGATCGAGAACCCATATCCCTGCTGCATCGAAGTCCCCATTCAATTGGATCAGCTCTGACCTTTGTTGCAACCGCAGATCGGCCTCGTCTTCTCTGGTTGATATGGTATCATCTGCTCTCAGCACAATCTCGTAGGTCAGGCCGTCATTTCTAAACCGAGATGGCCAGAGGTAGGTTGGCTTCCTTGAATTCTGGGCGAGTCCGTCCACCAATCGCCTGTGCACGGATGGGAGCCTTGTAAAGTCTTTCAAGAGTAGGCTAGCGAAGGTTTCTGGCGTGATCGCCTGGTGGGATGCGCCGACGGGCTTTAAAGCTATGGCCGTGCGGAGGGAAAGGCACTGATGGCTGAGATATTCGTCGCGAATTTCGAGAAAGTGATCATCACCATTGTCCTTTTCAGATTGAGGGACCCGTGGCATCCCGCATTCACCTTCCGCCTCCGCAAGTCTAATCATGACCATTGTGTGCAGCCACTCCAGCAGTCTTTTGCCGCATCGTCGAGCTTCTTCATACACATTTAACAAGCGTTGATCCAATGCAGATCCCACGTAACGCTCCTCCCAGAGCAAGCTTCCGAGTTCAATGACGTTGTATAGGGACAGAACGTCTATGATCCCCGAGATTGTCCATAAGTCCGGTAAGTCGTCTCCGGTATCCCCTGAATGCTCGTCAAAGAAATCAGAGCCCACAAGCCTGTCAGCCCAAACGCAGAGTATGCGAGCGAGACTCGCCCGATGATGAGTTTCATGCTGATTCGTGATGTGCCACCCGTGCGTGAAGGTGTGTAGTACACCAAAGCATGTGTCAGTCATGGTCCTGGCTGAGAAGAAATGAGAGCCGTGGCACAGGGAGCTTTCTAGCGTTACAACGTAGTGGGGTGTGCACGGTCGCAATATCCTACCGACGTCAATCGTAATCAGCAATAGCCGATATCGATGAGATAGAGATACTTACAATGTGTCACCTGGTCGTAAAATGATAGCAATTGGAACCATTCCGGCAGGATTTTCCATATCCTCCGCCAAAGCGGCGAATTCAAGCGAACCATAGGCTTCTTCATACGAGGGCAGATCACCAGCGGGCACCAGGATTATGAATAGCTTGATCCCGGTCTGTACGGTAACCATGGTACAATAACCGCTCGTGTCGATATGGCAAGGATGAGACGAATGTTTCGTGGCTAATAGGTGCCAGAATGCCACCTTGTGGGGAAATGGAAAGGAGTCGAATGCGTTGCTGTTTAGCTTGTGTCGATAAACCCTATTATCCATCACAAGTTTCGTAGCACGAAATTCATCTCCAGGGGTGAAGTCGGGGATGTCGAGGCAGTTCAGGTGTTTGCCCTGGTCCAGGCATCCTTCCTCGAAGACGTCTTGCAATGTTCCAATGACAATTTCGTCATCAGCCTGCAGACCCTCTCGCCCTCGAAGCGATAGATCTATCATTCATTTGTTGGTAAGATAGTGAGTCAAGGCCATTCTAGTCGCAAACAACTCACCGTGAATCTGTACGTCAGCTTTCAGGTTCCCAATTTGGCCTATAACTTCACTATGCCAAAGTTGATCTTCGTCTGGGACAGGGTACCCTTGAATGAGAATATGGTGTGACTGGAAGAGTTCCTGGAGTTGAGTTCTGCGGAGCGACATGTATTTTCCGTGATGCAGAATCAGGAGTGCGGGATGTGGGCGTGGAGCTCCTGCATGTTCTGGCGTCACTCGTCCAGGTGGATGTGCGATTGGTTCAATGAAAGGTGAGGTTTGTAACAGGGTGTGATTGACGTAGTTGCAAGTGAGAAGCAATCTCCATAGCTGATGCCCTGTTTCCGTGTCCTTGTGTCGAATTGAGAGGTGAGTAATGAACCGGGATTTGAATATTGGATATCGGACAACTACTCACATAAAATTGGGGATGAATAGTCAATGACCCACCAGAATAATCATATAGCTTACAGGCACTCGGCCAGCGGAACAATGACGTCGTTACCGTTCGGTCCAGCCTTGCAAGTACGGCGATCTCCTTCGTTTGCCTCTTCGGAGTAGGTTTAGTGGGCGACTTTTTCTTAGTTCGAATTGCACGTGAGCCTTGGGTCGGTTTTTGTGCGATCGTTGTTATCTGGTTAGCGGCTAGTGTCTTCGTCTTTAAACGGCCAGAGCGCCTAAGCGAGCCTGTCCCAGGAATTTCTGTGCCCGCATCGGGCGTGGGTAGTGCATTGAGGTTTTCCGATACCTCCAAGAGGGGGAGCGGGTGCCCGTCGTTCTCAGCATCACCGTCTTTTCCAGTTTGATCATTCACTCCCACTGGTCCGGACGTCTCGTCGTTCAGAAGAGGCCGCGCAACGCTAGAAGGGCTATCCGTCCTGTCCTCTTCCTGTTCCCCGACGTGCTGTGTGGGAATTCCCGTGCCCGCATCCGGCGTGGGTAGTGCACTGAGGTTGTCCGATTCCTCCAAGAGGGGGAGTGGGTGCCCGTCGTTCTCAGCAACACTCTCTTTTCCAGTTTGATCATTCACTCCCACTGGTCCAGACGTCTCGTCATTTAGAAGAGGCCGCGAAACGCTGGAAGGGCTGTCCGTCCTGTCCTCTTCCTGTTCCCCGACGTGCTGTGTGGGAATTCCCGTGCCCGCATCCGGCGTGGGTAGTGCACTGAGGTTGTCCGATTCCTCCAAGAGGGGGAGTGGGTGCCCGTCGTTCTCAGCAACACTCTCTTTTCCAGTTTGATCATTCACTCCCACTGGTCCAGACGTCTCGTCATTTAGAAGAGGCCGCGAAACGCTGGAAGGGCTGTCCGTCCTGTCCTCTTCCTGTTCCCCGACGTGCTGTGTGGGAATTCCCGTGCCCGCATCCGGCGTGGGTAGTGCACTGAGGTTGTCCGATTCCTCCAAGAGGGGGAGTGGGTGCCCGTCGTTCTCAGCAACACTCTCTTTTCCAGTTTGATCATTCACTCCCACTGGTCCAGACGTCTCGTCAATTAGAGGAGGCCGCGCAACGCTAGAAGGGCTGTCCGTCCTGTCCTCTTCCTGTTCCCCGACGTGCTGTGCGCCTCCTCCGCCGCCACTTTCCTCGATGTGATCAAGAGTTCGGAGGGGGTTCGCCTGAGATCTCCCAGATTGCGACTTGGCGGTGACTGGAAGGCTATTGACGGGAGCAACGCTCGATTCCTTGACAGAACCACTCCTTTTGCTTCGATCGTGAAGAAGTTGCAGAACCCTGACGTGGTCCTCAGCATTGTTATCGCCATCGTCATCATCAGTGTCCTCCTCTCCCATCTTCTGAGATTTATCGCCAGAGTTACTTTGGATAAATGTGGTTATGGGCTGGTATTGGCCAGTTGCCTGTCTGCGCAGAAAATCTTGGACATCGAGACCGAAGTCTACGCAAGGAGACATAAACCAAAGTCGGAAGTCAGAGTTGTGCTAGAGTTTTCGTACCTCTCTTGAAAAAATTCAGATCGTCGGATCCAACCCGATTCTCCCTGACATATCCGAGGGCCTCGTTAAGGAAGAGTTTTAGCGAATGCAACGCGCTCATCTCGCCATTCACGACTCTCCGTATACAATGCCACATCCGCCGGTCCACATATTGAACCACCGGTGGGAAGCGATTTCCCAGTTGAAGCCAATACTGCAAATTAAACTTTAGGACATTTGTTTATCACGACGTAGAGGTTCTGAATACCTGAAGTAAATCGACTCGCACGGCTCTGTTCTTCACCATGCGAGATTTGATAAGGAAGATGAGCGACGTCGTGGCAGCTGCTGTATAGACAACGCCTCGTATAGCGTTCGCGGAATGTTTCTTCGTCAATTTCGTTGATTCAATTCTTTGGCGAAGAAAGGCATCTTGCCCCCAGGCCGAGCTACGAAAAAATTGAGG
>JANHQD010002796.1:0-109748 GCA_024721195.1 Marasmius sp. AFHP31
TGTCATGAAGTGCCGCTTTTCCCCTATCTCTTCCTTTCTCAGCGCCTATTCCCCTTTCAGCGCTTACTTGTTTCTTTGACGCCTACCAGACGCCCGTTTCCCCTTCCCACATATTTCCTTCTCACACTATTGTCTTTTACACCTTCTTCATGACCCATTCATTCTATTGTTCTTATTGTCTTCTCTCATCTCCTAGTTACTCATTCCGGACTCGTTATTGTCTTATGCTTGACTACTATTGTTTCCTTATTGTTTTCTTATTGTCTTTCCTATTTGTTCATGACTCATATCTCAGACCTCTGACTGGGTATATAAGCTAGGTAGTTTACACCTGGTCCCTCATCTTGACCTCTTGTCGTTGGGACCAGGTGAGTAGTTATTTCTGTCTTTCTCCATCTGCAATGTATCTGACTTGTCGTTGGGACCAGTTATCTACCTGCTCTTGCCCTCTGCTCACTACCTCTGTCGTCTCTGTCGTTGTCTCTGCTAGTCGACTTCCGCCGCCGTTGTTTCTGTAGTCCTAGCGTCTAGCGCTTTAGGACAGCACTCGGTTTGTAGTCATTATTCAAGGGAACGGTTTCCTGGTTCGGAGACATCCAGATGAGAAGATTCAGTGGAAATACGCACTTCGGAAGCAGAGAATGGTAGGCAGACTAGCTAAGAGGAACACTGGAGGAACTCAGCTCGGAACGACGATTGAGAAAGAGGGTTGGTAATAAATTCAGAGGTACAAGGACTCTACGTTATTAACCACTTCTCTAATCTACGATGATAGACTAGGGCAGCTTCTTGAAAAAGAAATGAATCTCTACGACGGGATTGTATGAGCTGTACAAAGATGGTCAGTATAATACCGGAATGGAACTTCGGAAGAAGATACCTAAGGAATGATCTACTCCCACATGTTATTAATGGCCACTTTGTCCCATCCGAAGTAGTTGTCCAGCTCGGAGTCTTCACGTTGGTAGTCCCAGACGGATGGAGATTCAGCTCGGTTCAGCTCGTCGAGATAGAACTCTTCGTGGAGAATGGGATTGTAGTGGTAGAAAGGACGAGTAACCCAGCGACCCACAAGAGGGTGGTACTCAAAGAAGAAGAGGCGTTGGGGTTCTAACTTTGAAGGAGGAGAATCCTCCATGCAACCGATGACCGAGTCGATCCAAGCATTGACAGCGCCAGGAAGGAACGCAGTGTGCGAGTGTAAGAACCCGACTCGTGCAATGGCCTCGGCAACCATGTCAATGACAGCCTGAGCCTCGTAGGGAGGGTTGTCAGAGAGAAGATCATGATGAAAGTAGATGGGGGCTTGCCGAATATCGAAACAAGCAACGAAACCCCAGTAGAGTGATATATGTCGACTAAGGAAGGAGTGCTGAAGGAGTAGGCCCAGCAAGGCTTCTCTCTCGTGATCAAGAGGAATGCGAGTGATGAGTCGACGTTCGGGTAATGAGTGGGAATAATCCTCGTAGTAGGGCCAATGCTTAAACAGCTCTGTGAAGAGTCAGACTTGGTTCAGAAGGAGTAACATCGAGCCAAAACGTACTGAAGAGGAGATTACAGAAGTGGTCTTCTATAGTTCGGACTGGAGGCATGACAGCGATGGGACAAGGATGGCTGGCAACGATCGAAAGCTCGGTGCGGCAGGTTTTAAGAAAGATTTTGTGGGAAAGATGAAGTTCCGAAGCAGGAACTAAGTAATACCCGATGAAACACAACATGGACTACGGCTCCACGGGAGCAGATAACTGAGAATTTCGCCTTGAAACTAGATAGGTGAACTTTGGAAGAAGGAACGCGATCACGTTACATTGGGGCAGAGTGTACTACGCATCTAGGTGGAATAAACTAGGCAGTACAGTATCGTCTAGGTGATCGTACCAAGGAACAATGACTGGCACATCTACTTCTGAATCGGAATAACGCCAGGCTGCGTCCTGCTGGAGACGATCTAAGTAATAGAGGTCACAGACTAAGGGAGAGTAGGCTAGAGGGGTACAAGATAACCATCGACCCATTTGAGGGGTGAAGGTGAAGAACCAAAGTTCCTCATAACCCAGAGTTGGAGGTGCAGGAGCCTCGGCGGCAAAGAGAACGGTGTCAATCCAGGCTTGGACAGCTCTGGGAATAAAAGCAGTCTTCATAGTAAGGAAGCCGACTCGGGCGGCAGCGAGAGGAAGGTTGATATGGAAATGGACTTCGCAGAAGTACACCTCGTCTTGATAATGATCGTGACGAATGAGGTATCCCCAATATAACAAACGGTGGCGACTGAGGAAGAAGTGTTGGAACAGGAGACCAAACAGAGTTTCGTTATGCTGATCGAAGGGAAGAGAAATGATGGGACGGCAATCGCCCACTTTGAAGGTCGAGTCGTCAGGGTGTGGATTGACATTGTAGAACTCTGTAAACATCAATCAGTCACCTTAGAACATATAAGATGGGGTGCACCTACGGAATAAGGCATTTCTAAAGTGTTCGAAGATGTTGTGCAAACTCATAGTGAGTTTGGGGAGAAAGTAAGCAAGGCTTGAGGAATACACCTCTGGCCTTCAATTACTTCTGCACTGGAAGATCGGAAGATAAAATTTTACTTCGGAAGTAGAAACGTGGTACCACAGTAAAAGCTGTTCCAGGCCCGGTATCCAAGTGATCGAAATATGATTGACAGTCCCGAAGGTACTACTTCGCCTCTGAAGGTGGAATACCTGTGCTATAATAGAAACAGGACTTAGAACTAAACTTTGGAAGTTACCAAAGCCAGCTTAGAAGGCTGGAAATGAAGGGACTCTCGAAGTAAAAGGAGCGGACTTGTGAATCCAGCACTGGAGTAAAATGTGCCGGTACCTGGGATCCACAAGGACCATCAGGAATTTGACTAGATAAGCTTCGGAGCAGGTATTAGCCATTCTAAATGGCGAGAGTATACCTCTCGCACTGATGAAGGATACCTGATACTATAGTCGTTGGGAAGCTGTAAGAGAGGGGGTTCTAACCTGACCTAAGAACTGCAGAAGGGCTGAACTTTGTACAAGGAGTACAGTACTTCTGAGGGACAGACACATATGACTCATGGACGGAAGCAGATAGGATAATAAGATACACCAGCTGCAGCTGGGCAGAGGGGAAACGAATTCCACCGAATAGCGTGATACAAGGATCTTCCGAAGCAAATATTAAATGGTGACTTTGGATCCCAAAAACGCGCAGAATAATACAAAACTCTCCAAATGACTACTATAATAAGTAAATTCAGCTGCGGAAGCAGGTTATTGAGCAAATTTGTACGAATCGGTAGAATTAGCACATCGTAGAGTATATAAAGAGTGGGGTTTTCATAAAGAATCCCCAAGCAATCTGTACGAGAGTATTCAGAGGATACAAAGCTATTCCACTTGTTGGGTAGTTAGTAGACTTGGGAGCGCTTCTGGAGAGACATTAGAACAGTAAAAAGAATAGAACGTTGTTGAAAGCAGAACTTGAAATCCATTGAACTTTTGATTGACTATTGCTTGTTTGTCTGCGAAGCCGATTTGAAGGCTTAGCACATTGTTGAACTTCCAAAGCTAATTGGGCTGAGGATTCATTGTAACCATTGACGATTGGTCTTTGGTATTGACAGACTTAGTTGAAGTCTTTGCTTTTTGTTTGATTGATTGACTTGTCTATTGCTACCCGCAGACGAATACCCTGAAGCTAGTTGAGCCTAAGGACGTACTTCCGAAGCAACTACAACACCATCTATTCCCGAAACAAACCTAAGAACCTCTCTTCCGAAATACCAATTAGACTTCAGAGCTTGTTACAGAGTTCGAGATTGCCTGAGTTGAGCTATTTCTTGAGTCAGATTTCCTACCAGGCTGCTACTACAGTCTAGCTAAGAGCAGAACCTTCGATCAATGCCGATCCCCGATTCCCGCACCCTTCAGCTACACTTACGTGTGTTGGGAGGATCTGACTTTTTCTGTTAGATTTTGTTATATACTGCGAGTGGCGCTTTACACCGGCCATATTTTGGCAGTTTGTAAACCGCCGGAAACCGGACCGCGCAGTTTGCGGACTGGTTCAAACCCAAACCAACCGATGGCAACACTAATGTATACTGATCTGATACTCTTCTCATGTAGGTCTACCACCAAAAAATAACACAAAAAAAAATAAATTATACATTTTCACGGTTCGAACCGGTTGACCGCGATTCAAACCAGGCCGAAACCAGTTTTTGGTCCCGGTTTGGTCTGGGTTGAACCCGGGCAGCAAAACCCGCAGTTCAACCCACCCGTTGGCAATACTATCTGTGCATTTGTTGATTGTTATTTATTCCTCAATTTTCTCATTTATACCTGCAGTTCGTTTGAGCTTCTCCCATCCTTCCTTTCCTCACCCCACCATCACCTTACTCGCCGTCTGCCCCATAACTTGACTTCTCCATTGTTGGTTCTGGCAGTGCCGCAGCAAGAACTGAATGGTCGCGTTGTTGGTGTTCAAATGAATTTGGGGACATGTGGGCAGTGCCGAGGTGCTCGACAGTGCGTAACCGACCTCCTCATATTGTGTTGCAGACTGACCAACGCGTTTTCTATCTCAAGTACCCTATCGGAACATGTCTAGCTCACCAACCTCTCATGAACACGTCGGGAGCAAAGAATTGGACCACCTGTCATATTATGCAATTGGCAGCACGTCTCGTAGTCGTTCAAGTGTTCTCAAGCGATGGCAGATTCGGGACGTGGTCTTGACCCTTCCAGACAGCTTGGGCTCCCCATAAAGAGGATGACAAGAACAATTTCAAGGTATGGTCTTACCCAACCGTCATAGTACGATCATACAGACACTGAAAACTATCTTCTCAGAGTACTACAAAGAGCTGTCGTGCAAGAGAAACACAGAGGTAAGGAAAATGTCCTGTTCTTTCGATATACAAGCTCACTGGATAATGGCATGACCCAGGCTGCCGCCATGTTCTGTAACATGATGGAGTTAGGTGTCGGGTTAGAAGGGTAGAGAGGGACATGTGGGAGTGCTACCTGTATCCGAGATGAACAGTGACTGTGACTGCGATTTTGATTGTACCTGTACTTTGTAGTCCCTCAATAAAAATTGTACAGTTTTTGAGGATAAAATTGAATGAACATGGATTGGATACAGGCTAGCTACCCTATCGTACTGGAGGTAAGAACATGATCCTGTATCGTCCCAGATCGTCCTGAAAACAGCCCGCTTACGATCGTCCTGAAAACAGCCCGCTTACGGACGATCTGGGATGATATCAGATGATATAGGACGATATAGGACGATTTTTTTATGATCCTATATCGTCCTATATCATCCGCGGATTTCTGACTGGGCATACCCCATCGCAGAGTCCTGCGGCTGAGACATCCACATTGTTGTCATCCTCCAGGTAGCAGTCGAGAATGTTGTTCACGTCAATGTCATCCACCTTGTCGTCCTCATACTCACTGTCGCTCTCATAGTCAGTCTCCTTGTTGTCCTCATTGTTGGAACCCAGAAGGTAGCGTTGCCAATGGCTCCGCTCGAGCTGCGACTCTGGCGCTCTGGAGCGGAGCTGAGTGGAACCGCTCCGAAAACTCCGCTCTGCCGAACCGGTTGAATGGTTCCGCTCGGAGCTGACTCCGAGCTGGCAGAGCCGGCTCGAGCAGCGCCAAATTTTCTGAGAATTTTTCCCCTCGTAATGCTGATCCAGGACCTCAGACACTGTAGTTAATTGATATTTTATATCTTAAATATGATAGTTCTTTTTTTGTGGGGTTTTTTTTGTATTCCTGGTACAAACCAGGTGTAAGTCAAGCCTCACAAAGCTCGTGGGAAAGTTGTGCGAGGTCCTCGCACAACTTTCCCACGTGCTAAGATCCTCTAAGAAGGTTTTTTTTTGTTCCCTCATGTAAGTTTACATTACTATATATTTCCAAGTGCAATACAGTGCTCCTAGCTGGAAATAATAAACAAGAAAAAAAAGAGCCGCTCGAGCGACGACTCAGTCGCTCTGAGCGGCTCTGGAGCGGAGTCACATGACATCATCCGCTCTGGAGTGGGAATAAACCGCTCCGCTCCGGAGCTGAGCGGGAGCCGAGCTGAGCGAGCTGTTGGCAACGCTACCAGAAGGTCATAGACCTGCATCAAGAGCAAGTTGGTCAGTTTAAAGGGGTAAAAAGACAACAAAGGCAAGCTCACCACTGCGCCGTCCTCGTCTGGGGTAGTGAGGACAAGCATTGGGACGTCGAGCTGGACGTCATTGTCGTTTGAGAAACCTGTCAAAGTGTCAGCACTGTTTGACAAAAAATCACCCAATGACATGCCCTCTTCAACATCTCCCAACACTGCCAACACCGCCAACAACCCCACTCCTCCCCATCCTCCACTGCCCAATACACTAAAGCTAACTGTAGCGCTAAGCATACTGACTAGCTGTATGTAGATTTATCGTAGGTGTAGGTAAAGCACAAGTATATAGCTGTGAAGCTACAAGTATGCTAGGGTGTACTGATGTACGGCAACATGGTTTAAACCAGAGCTGCAAAGAGGCCCCTTTAGCTCGAGGGCAGGTTGATATACCCCAGAACGGTGTTTGTTGGTGTTTGGGCAAAGAATTGAGCACACGGGTCATGTCCCACATAGTACCGAGGCTTCTGTGGGTTTTGCTACTTGAAGTGAAGATGAGAACAATAGAGGGAAACAGAAACGACGCGTCGATAGAGATGGAAGTCAGGAGCAAAGACGCGTTGCGGAGATAGCGGGGGTTGATAGCCGAAGATCACCGTACCCTGATTGAGAATCGAGATTAGATCCTGATGATCTGGTGGCGCATGGTCAAAGCGTCGCCAACCCCGGTAGAATTTCAGCCTGAGAACGGGCCACAGGAGAGCCTCCTGGCATCGACGAGGACTCGGTGCTGGCTCCGAGTCTCATATGAGCAGGCTCTGCATCTCTTTGCCTAGCGAGTCCCTCAGTCCTCTTAGATGTAGACCCGCTCAGCTATGTTTTGTCCCACGCGACATTCTGAACTCAAAAAGACCCTCTTCCACCATTTCCTTGCTGATTGATCTCACCGTGACTTTAGATTGAGTAGTCACGATGAGCTTTCAAGCCCCAAGGCCAATAATCACTGGAACTCGATATATGATACCGTAGACTGGGAGACACATTGATGTATGACGACAGAAAGACAATCAGATCTGTGTGATGGGTAAGTGGCCAATGTCCACCGAGACCTCCGCCGTGAGCGTAAACGTACGTTCTGATAAAGTTCGTACTTGTAGATTTTATACGTTCAATCAAGCCACATGTGACTATGAGCCCCATGGGTCCCCCCGCCCATCTTTGACTGACTCTGTTATGGTCTCTTCGTGTACACTGATCTGGACAGCGACCGGTCTAACTGAATGCAGTTCCAAACTGTCATCTTGCTCCCCCCGTCGTGGATAGGAGGAACTCAAGGGACCCACAATATTTGAGCTCATGCGACTTTCATCCCATGGTGAGTTCGTGAAATAGATGGACGCATTGATCGACATGAAGGAAATGCCTGCAATCGCCGGGTAGCTGTCCACAATGAGGAGGTGAACAGCAGAATGCATGAAGAATGCTGTAAGGGAGGCGATTTGCCATATCCTAGTATGATCACTACGTCAGCACGAGCATACGCGAAAAACCGTAGTCTTACGCGTATAAAGCGGCACTCTCAATAACATAAAGAAGTACCCGCTGTTCGAATATACGAGTGAGCTGCAGAGAGAAAAACGGACGGAAATCTTTACGCACAGACAAAGACCTATGCGAAGTACGTTTACCGGCTGGCGTCGTCTTCGAGTCCTTCGTGTGATTCCAGATTTTCCATGAGATGAAGGCTAGGTTGTGAACGTTAGGATATCAGAGTCGGTGGCGTCAAAGTTCAAGCATTACCACTGCAATAAATGTTCGCGCTATTCAATAGTTAATTTCAGTGAGGTCGAGTTTCCGTAGCGGCTCTCTACTTACCAGGTAGACAGCAGAGATTCTGCCGCAATCCAGGGACCGATACTTCCCTTCTTGCCGATAAATATGATTGTCCCCGCTGTCGCCGTCCTGAACAGATAACATATAACCGTGCCTGTAACTTCGCTGTATCAGCGTCTCGTCATCCCTCGGCAGTTCGCAGCTTTACCACCAGTTCCAAGGTTTAAGAAGATGGGGATGACTGTAATAAGGATTCCGCGATCCCAGACGACCCATAGGGGATAAATCTACTCTTGATTGAGTGATATACAACACATCAAGTTGATCGAATACGCACAATCACCATATTACCAATGACAGCAGAAGATGTCAGAAAGATGTTCTTTGCCAACTGAGTAGCATGCGAGGGGTCAGCGACAAAAGCTTCGACGCCACCGGGGTGATGAAAAGCTTGGAATAGTTGAACGATCGAAGAAATCCAATGCTGTCAATAAGTCAGTCTGGAATGCGACTGCCTCTAGGTCTTCTTTGTACTTACGCCTGACACGGTCACCATTATTGCAAATCCTCCAAGAAACATGGGTCGCTTCAAAGCATACCAGGTTGGGCGCGAAAGTCCTGGCATGGTCCAGCCATACTGTGTTGTGGGTGCAAATCTTCGTCCATGTTGCAACATAGCATAGAGGGATATGAAGCTGAGAAGTAGGAAGAGCCCGTATAGAGTGCTCTCGAGGATAATCCCAGCGACGATTGCGTCTTGAATGCCAATATCTCCCATCGAGGTCGGAGCTCTGGAGACCAAGTTCCCAAGCAGAGGGTACGCCTTACAAAACCCACACCCGTCCAGATATTTATCGAGTAACATGCTTGAACATCATAATGATGTATGAAGGTCGAAGATGCCTATAACGGTTGTAAGATCGAGGTCGGTACTTGGTCAGTATGCATCGCAAGCCCGATGGCACTCAATCGTCCGACAATCGGAACCACCCTTCCTGATTGTGGGCACTGCATCCAGCCGTCGGCCTCACGCCACTGATGTTATGCTAGTGCAAGGAATCGGGGAAAGTCCATCAGTTGCCAGCAGTTCTCCCGAAGGTCCTACATTTCGATAGATTTAATAGACACTCTGCACGCCTCCATGTCTCTGATCAGCGCTTGGTCAAATACCGACGATACATTTAGGCGTCCATCTCGATTCTCAAGCGAGGACGGTGGATTCGATTTGCGTACCTCGTCAACCGAGCAAACAGACTGCTCGTTCTCTGAGGAGACACTGGTGCTGTACAGGCGGAAATTTGTGCATACAAGTCACGAGCGTAACGGCGAACTAGGCAGTGAGACACAAAGTACAACAAAATACGAGAAAGTGTACATACTCTTCATCAGATCGGGGTCCCCCGCATGATGGTATAGGCCTTGCAGTCGCTGGGTCGCCTGACGAGCCGTGTTGTACGGTTTTATGTGTAGTGCCATAAGAGATAGGTATGGTGTTCATAGTATAAGTCTGCATATGGAAGCCCCCATCTTAGAAGAATCAAGATCAGTCAACGGGGACGTCGGATGTTGCGCTCAGCGAAGATTGCGAAGGTACTTGATGATCAGTCGCGATAGAACGCAGAAGAAAGAGATGTACTCGCCCTCTATATTTGAGATTTGTCTACGCGTAGCACCATGATTCTGTCAAGAGAAAAGGAACCGGTTCGTAAGTACGATGATGTGGTTTTCCGATGGTCGCCTCACGATCGCATGTCATCTTGGGACAGATGCTGGCCATCCCAGGCCATCCCTCGGTTGATGTAGATGGTGCAACGTGGAGCTGCGAAACTTGATGATAGAATCAGATTGATAACTCGGCTTCACGACGGAATATATACAACGAGACGAGAACGGTCGTCGGCCTGAGGTTCTGTCGTCGGCGCCAATCATGCATTAGAGTCGAGATGACTGGCAGTGGTGGAGTATGGGCTTCGTGAGTCGGGTGACGTCCAGGGCTGGCCCAGCGTCCTATAACATTCACTTTTAAACTCCATATATCCACACAGATTGAAAGTCAATGTACTTTTGCATGTCGATGAATACGGTAATGTTGGTACTTTTCGTTAGATTTTCACCTAGGGTTGCTGAGTCGCAGATGCAAAACCAATATGATGCCATTAAAGCAAATACCGAACGAAGCAGAGCTCACTCGTTTTATGGGGTCCACAGGCCCCCAAGTTGCTTCGGAAGTCCGCATAGTTTGTTGAAGCATGGAGTGAGGTCAAATACGTGGCCTGTGGGGTCATGATACGAAGAGCACCAGATCCACCCAGAAGTTCCGAAGTATCTCTGTCGTGAAATTAATCGACTGGGGTCATTCTAACTCGTCAACGAGATCCCGGAGCACGTTCAGCCGTGTTGGATCATCCCTCTGTTCTATTCCAGACTGGATCTTTTGTAAGTAAAGAAAAATTAAAGTTCAGACTCACTCATGACGTGAACTGAACTGCATTGAGCCTATACAGAGGTATGGTTTCATTCCTTGTGGTGGTCAGGAGCGAAGTTAAAAATTCCGGCTAAAATGCCGGAGGTGTGAACAAGGCGAGACCGGCCGGCAAATCCACAAAAATTCAGTCATGCGTCTTCGACTCGAATCATCTCCTCCCCTTCCTCATCTCAAGGCTTGGTTCTCCTCCTCACAGTTACAATGCAACCCAGGGATGCACTCATCACAGCACAAATCACAGCCAGCTAAAATACTCGACTTGAAAAAATCAATATGTGCGACGGTCAAACCGTTAATCGAAGGAGGGTTCCGTGCGGAAGAAATTATACTGGAACTCGATGGATTCGAGCTTCTAGATGATCTCAACGTGGAAGAGCTGATACGAGATGGTGACCTGGTCGTTCTTGGACTCAAGGAACTTGCGGACGAGCAAAATCTGGAGACACCCAACACGCAGTCACCAGAACGACTGGGGAAGAAGAGAAAATTGGGAAATGGTGAGGCATTTCAACCTTGTGTCACGCGATTGTCTGAATTCAACGCTCCGAATCAACCAGAGATCCTCAAACTGCATCAATCTGAGCCTAGTAGGAAGCGAAGAAAGCAGCAGGCATTGTCGAATTCCGTCTCCTCGGCTGCATCTTCTGAAGCCTCATCTTCATCGGATTCTTCATCTTCAGATAGCGATTCGTCCTCTTCTTCCGATGAAAGTGATGACAGCGACAGCGATACCTCAGACTCAGACGCGTCTAGCTCGAGTTCGAGTTCGAGCGCACCCTCGCAAGCCCCCACGAAACCGAAGAAACTCTCTCAAAACACCATCACCAACACGTCACAAAAGCAGACCTCTACTGAAAAGCATGTACCTCCTGGGCAGGGCTCTGCTCAGACGCGCAAACGGAACATGCGACGAAAGTTGAAAAGACAGCATGATGCAGCAGCAGCAGCTCGAGGCGAAGAATGCGCGCCTCCCTCCCATGCTCCGAAAGGGCTATCCGATGCAAACATTGCACCTCTGGGTATTAGGCCTGTCCCAGAGACCACACAGCCCGAAAATCCGCAAAACGAATCGGTTCAAATGGTCGTGGACTTCCAACAACAGCTCGCACAACTTCCTTCTCAGCCTTCGATAGACCCCTCGCGCGATGCAGACCTTAACATATCCATGTTCTCTCTCGGGAACAAGAACAAAAAGAAGGGTTTCAAGAGACAGGCGCTAAGCTTCCCCAATGTCGCGGGGAAGATCATATTCGGCGCGGCTGAAGGCACAGGAAATTTAGCTAGCCTGACGCAACTTCCCGAATCCAGTACATCTGCGGGTTCACAGGAGCCCGTCCTTCCGTTCGCGACGGCGCCCATTCCACAGATGAGACCAAGACTCGTACCGCCGAGCGAGAAGGAGGCGCTTGGACTGTTACCTAGGAACGTCTTTGTCAGTTCCGTTGATGTTGAGGAAGGCTTGGAGAAGCAGAAGAAAAAAAAGAAGAAACATCAGTCGAACACTGATGTAGACGAGTACCACTATGTAGGGAGTTCCTCAACCACTAACAAAGATTCCCATGGCTATGTCAGTTGTCAGAGGGAAGAAGAAGAGGTCACTTTGAACTATGGCGACGGAGGAGAGGAATCCGTTCAAGAGGCCGGTGGAGAGAAGACTGAGGAGGAAGCAAAATCGAGACTGTTGTGGACGATCGCCGAACAATCGTTTGATGCATTATCACCCATATCGAAGGATGCCAAGCTGGAGGAAGCGGTCCATTCAGGCGTCGTCGTTGCGTGGAAGGTACGTCTGTCTAACTGATGCTCCTGCGGCATGAAACATACCTTCGCTATCTTTGCAGGGGCTGGCATTGAATCCGATGACCTATTCACCGGAGATCCTACTACACCTTGCGAGCGTTCTTTCAACTTCGCCAACTGGTGCCTCAATACGGAAGATCGTAAGACCGGAGTGGGAAGAGTACGTGGAGCAGGAAGAGGACGAAAACGTCGGGTGGGAGCGTGCTGTAGAGGAAGGATGGAGGATCATCAAGAGCTAATGGCGTTGCTCGCCGCGGCGCTGCCACAGATCCGAGCTCGTAGGAACCGAGAGCTCATCTGAATTTGGGAGGTTTGTCTACTCCGAGACCTGGACTGTGGGTTTCTGTAGCGCAGACGAGGTGAGGAGGCCAAGCAGGCTTATTGCCCCTTACTCATACATGGGACAGCACTCTCACCAGAGCCGGTCAGAGGCTCGAGCGACATGTGTATTGTCGCTCTCACCCACTTACGCTTATCCCAATTTATATTCTACCCTCCCTTGAAACGAGATTGCCCCTATTCCTGTACGTTTCTTCGTGTCAAGTAGCCGATGAGACACCGCAGTAACTGAGATCTGAGAACGTACCCAAATGAGGCTATGATTAATTCGTTTCGGTTGCAACACAATACCGGCAATTATACACATCTTCCATCTATACCACCACCTCTCTTTCGATTCCCGAACTGAGGAGGCACAGGAGTTCCTCTGGATAAAGCTTGGGAATGGGCCAAGGCGATAGAATGGACAGGCCCATGGCCGTGAACAAATCACGACACTGAAGTTTGAATGACTCACGACCTATTGATCTTCTACTCCATTTTTACCACTGCCAGAGATCACCCAGAATCCTATAAATTCTCTCATGGCTCATTTCAACTCGACCCACGGATTCGCTGAAACGCCATCGATGGAGACACAAGAATACTCACAGCAGTCATTCAAGCCGCTGCTCAAAAAACTCGTCGAAAAACCAGAATATTTTAATTCAACCGACTTGAAAATTGCCTTGATTCACGTCTTTACTCCCGATCTGCTTGCACCCGAGCATATTGGAGCGTTCTTAACAGCGCTTCACATCCATCGAGTAGAGAGAAGACCGGAATCGTTAGCGGCAGCTGCAAGTGTTTTACGAGAACGGGCTTTAAAAGCCAACGTGGTCGACGGAGACAAGGATTTTGTAGTGGATATCGTTGGAACAGGAGGAGACGGATATAACCTCTTCAATGTGAGCACAACTGCTGCTATCGTTGCTGCTGGTGCTGGTGCACGGGTGGTCAAAGTACGTAGACTGGCTCTTTCCGATCCAAACACTTCGCACTGACCAAACTCTTTCTCTAGCACGGAAGTAGAGCTTCTACGTCCTCATCGGGCTCAGCAGATCTCCTACAAGCGTTAGGTTGCATCTTCACTCCACCTCCACCAAGCGACACGGTACCTCCGACAGCAACACCCATACCAGCTATCCCATTCTCATTCATCCTCGCGCCACACTACCATCCCGCACTTTCCTATCTAGCTCCATACCGTAAAAATCTTCCGTTCCGCACGATGTTCAACGTCCTGGGTCCTCTAATCAACCCCGCATCTCCAAGGGGTATGGTTTTGGGCGTAGCGGAGCCAGAATTGGGGAGACCCTTCGCCGAATCCCTCAGAGAAGGTGGTGTTGAGCATGCGCTCGTGGTTTGCGGATACGAGAGGCTAGACGAGATAAGTTGCGCGGGGCCTACGTACGCCTGGGATCTGGTAGATGGCAAAATTACCGAACGGGCGCTCACACCAGAGTTGTTTGGAGTAGAGCCACACCCGCTGGCGAAAGTGGTTGGAGGGGATCCGGCTCAGAATGCTGAGACATTCAAAAGACTGCTGAAAGCGGGCAAAGATATACCGGACGACGTGAAGCCAGTGATGGACTTCGTTTTGATGAATGCCTCTGCACTGCTAGTAGTCGCTGGGCTTGCAGAGAGCTACAAAGAGGGCACCAAACTTGCTCGAGATAGCATCGTCGAAGGTAAGGCTTGGGCGGCCTTCGAGACCTTTAGGACAACCTCTGCAAGTTAGGAAAACCATCCTTGACCATTACTAAACGTTTAAATTATTGTCCTATATGTAGTCTGTGAAGTGCAATAGAAGACTAGAATGTAACATGTACTGTAAAGTCCTGGATGAGAAAGTGGTTACATACGTGCATGAAAGAGGTATGTGCGCGAAATCTACTTGCAGATCCATGTGCAGTGAAACAGAGTCCGTGCTATAGCTACTAGAGTCATTGTCGTAAAGTCAGTGAGAAAGGAATCAAGAAACTAGTCCTCATGAAATCATAACCTAAAGGGCGCCCCCGTTTCCCCAATCAAATCCGCTCAACCGCTTCGACATCTTAGACCCAGATCCTGCGCTATCAGGGGTAAGACCTCCATTGAGCGGCGAGTTGTTTCCCCCAGGTGACCTCGAACCAGACCGTGGAGTAGTCTTCTTACCCATCTGCATCTGTCCAAACTCCCCCGCCAAATCATATGCAGACATTCGATGAGGGGTCGTCGGTAGGGATCCTCCTGGAAGTCCCGTCCTGTTCATTGTCATCGGCAATTGGAGGTGCATTGGGGAGTTGGGAATGCCCATAGGAATTCCCATCGGCAGCGTTGCCAACATCGGATTGGAATTGACCCTCCGACGTTTCACTGTGGGCGCGTTCGTTCTCTTTGGGTCTAGAAGCATCTGCAACGCCCACAGGGTCATGAACGCGTCGTTCCCCGCGTTGTGAAGTTGTACGGGCGGCAACAAGAGCGGGGACGTTCGGCCATCTGGGGAAGGGTTCAAAGTGAACGTCCGGAGGAGATTGTCCAGGGAGAGGGTTGAACCAGCCTGGCGCACGACTTGGCGTTGGCCTAGATTGAACATGTTGCGCTCAAGGACGGCAGTGTCAATGGTGAAGACATTGTGTGGGAGTTCTAGCATACTTGCGCTTCTAGTCTCGTTCTGATTATGGTAAGAACAATTGACTCACTAATCTTCATTTCCTCAAGACGGGCAAGATCTCCGTTGATCCCATGTCCGATGAGAACAAGGTTGTTGGCCAAAGTCTCGGAGTCGGGGCTTGAAAAGCTACTATGGAAGGGGTCAATTCAATCCGTGCGGAAGCCTATCCGTTCCAAGGAACCTCACCTTACGACGGTCTCAATTATCTGGGGTAGCTTGGTTTTGGAAACGACTTGACTTTCCCCGAACTATGAGGAGATTAGCCCGACTACGAGTCTTATTCGAAGCCATGCTTACTGCATACTGTGCGATGGCACGCATGTTGAGAACCAAATAAGGAACCGGTTTAGATGGTAACGACTCACATGCCAGGGGAAAGTGGGTGAATATTTATTCACAATCTTGTCGATGTGTTCAGAGACGATGTAATGACCCTTCCTGCGGAGAGACGGGTTGGTCCAGTGATGACTGGTGGTAGAACGGGAGAAACGCGAACCTGTAGTTGGTGTCAGGGACAGGTGGCCAGTGACCGATCCTATGAATGTACGACATCAGTCCGAGATAGCAGAAGAGGGTACGTATACCCTTGAATGGAAGCACGAGGGAGGACTCACGCAGCCAAGTGCCCGCATCTGACCGCTGCATAACCCCATTCCAATATAGTTTTGTCGTTTCGCTCATTCCATTCGAAGTCAATGGCCAGAAAGGTGTACTCTCTGCTCTCCCATAGATCTTTAATCGCGCGCGGATCCCCAGCCTTGATACGTTGTTTACGGGCCGAAATAACTGCAGCAGGGAGCGCGTTGTATAGCTTGCGATAGGTCATGTAGTCGTGTACTTGTCGTAGAGGGCGTTGCGAGGTTTCGAAGGGTGTCACTCGTTGCATGTTGGCAGCTTCTGGTAGAACTTCTCCAAATCTGTTAACGCAATATCAGATGGTAAGAAGCCTTGGACACGAAGGTGACACGTACCGCGTCTTGATCATCTTCAAAAACGCTCCTACGGAAGTGAGCCTTGTCACAATATGTGCCTTCCCTGTATGCACGTCGGTGACCACGATGACGGGCCATGAAAACGCCAGAAAAGCTTCGAAGGATGAAAACAAGTGACCCCACGACTTCTCGTACCTGTCAGAACCGGAGTCAGACGCCTGAATGCCCCAGATTTGAGATGAAAGGAAACCTCACCAAGGAATGTTGTGCAGCTGGAAGTGTCCAATGTACGCAGAGTAGACCTATTCAAGTTCAATGAATGAGATGCCAGTCCTCGTGAATGAGTTTACAGCTTCTGAATCACCGAATGAAGGTCATACTCCCAACCTTTAGGATCAACGAGCGAGAAATCTGTCGACATGCCTGCCACAACTGAGAGTAGCAATCAACCTGCTCGACGCAAATTTGAAATGAACGACGGGAAAGACGGTAAACGAATGAGGGTTGAAAAGAGAGCTTTTATGTAATCGCTATTGCAAATAGTGCGGAGCAAGGCCTGGGCTGGCGGAATTAGGAAGCCTGATGTCCATATTTGTTCACGTCAGGTAATGTGCATCATAAAATCTATTCGAGGCTTTTGGCCAAGTACAAGAAAATCAGGTTCGATATTTTTGGGAAGTCAAAGCGGCCTAACACTAGAGTTCTGCGTCTGCTTCACAATCTGACGGGCAACCAGTGTGCCGCCCAACGCGAATGCACTGAGAAGTACTGCCCAAAGGTATCCTGAAAGGAGACCCTTGGAAACCGAGAGGGAGAAAATCGAGCTTCAAGGGTCTCGTGAGACAGCCGAAACGGGTCAAAAGGATTGAGTACTGTACCTCGCGATAATCGGCCCAAAGGCTCGTGAAAGGCAAATAAACAGCTGTAACAGTCCATTTGCTGAGCCAAGTACCGGGGTTGGGCTGTACTGCTTGACCAGGAACATGTTGATACTGAAAACGCGATCAGAACAGGTCGAAAAGGAAAGGGTCGTCACTCAGTACAGGTAGGGCCAAATTCCCACTTTCGACAGAGCTAACACAATGGCTATCCCTGTCCACATGATGGCCTTGTTCTCAGGACTCCTCATGTCCTCCGTCCCGCGTCGTGCTATCAAGTTGAGGACCGGTAGCGCAAGAAAAACAATTGGCCAGATATTGACGCAGGTATAATAGAGTTTCCCGTGGTCCACCCGCTTGAGAAGGGCAGGAAGAACAAGAACCTGCAGAACTGCGCCGGAGAATCCGGCAAATCCGAGGGCATAACCAATTTGCTGAACCTAAAAGTCGTCTGTTAATGTTCCGGTCGAAGTTTGTGAAGGCATCCTCACTGAGAGGCCCAGCCCCCCTTGATGAACTGGGGAGTAACAGAATAGCACGAACACCACTTCGAAAGCGACTGTGATGAAGCTAAGACTGAACGCCGAAGCACAGAGCGTCCTGAAAATTGGAATAGACAGAAGCGTTTTCGTGGTTGCGGAGAAGGTGGGCTTGGCAGTGTGTCCACCCTATCGTAAGTCGGAATATCAATTATACAGCATGAAGTGCAGGTGCTTTTGTGCGCTACCTTTTCGACAGTCTGCATGATCGGTAAGTACGTGAACGAAGGAGGCCGAAGATTCGAGGAGACGTACTTCTTGGAGGTATATGTGAGCCAATACGATGGCACCGATGTTGATCGCAGCTACGACGAGGCAAGGTAGAAAGTACGGGTGCTCTTCGAATATCTTGAAGCGATATGCTTCTGGAAGGACCTGAGGGTTCGAAGTGGAGCCTCCAACGAGCGGGCTGTACGGAAACATATTAACAAAGTCCTTGTGGAACAATCTTTAGACGACGAGACGTCATACCCCACAATCGACCCAACGGGCCACCAGACTGAGAAGAGCGAGAAGGCAAAGGCCTGGTTGCTAGCGTCCGTGATATCACATAGGACGGTGGGGATGATGGAAACGTTTCCGGAAAATGCACCAGCTAGACGGAGTTTCATCGCAGAATGAGATGGACATATTACGAAGACAAGAAGGAAGACGCAAGACTCACCTAACGCTCTAGCAGCGAGCATTATCCCAAAACTGGGAGATAGACCAAATAGAAGAGTCGCGCACGTCAAACCGAGCACACCGGAGAGTATGACCGGTTTACGCCCAATCCTGTCTAAGTCCAAGGGGTCGGTCTATGTGTGGGTGGGAGGGGCGATCCTTACCAGAGAACGAGGCCCAAGGGTATATTGCGAGGAGTTGAGTGAAAGCGAACGCACTTTCCTTTCGGAACCAATTAGCCGATATGTCCGCAAAGAGCTGAATGTTAGCCTACCACAATACCACTGTAAAGGCCTATCTTCGACGGGTCGTCCGAAACATGGAGGTCAGCGAGGAATTGGTTGACGTATGGAAAGATTTGCGTGAAGTTGAGAGGGTCAATGAGTCGTAAGTAGCACAGCACAGGTAGTTGTTGCATGAGCGGAGCGGTCTTAGGCTTCTCTGGCCGCAGGAGTGGCTGTTGCTCATTGTCGCACGCGGTGGTGGGCACTCGAGAATCTGAGACGGGGCTCATTTGTGGTCGAGGCGAGAGATCACGAATGCAGTCTCCCCAAAACTTTGCCTTTATACGAAGATCTTATGAGAGCATGTTTACTTGGGTAAAATGTCACAATGAACCCCAATCAGGGCCAAGATCTGGAGATGGTTGAGGCTAAGTACGCGTCAAATGAGGTATGGGAAACACAAGGACACACCCGACCTCGTGGACATGGACTGTCAAAAAACAGACGCGACGAGAAACATTTGATGGCGGAGACTTGGAGGAGAACGTTGAGGAAGGGCGTCGAGCTTGAAAAATGCGAAAGGGCCGCTGCGCCAGTGTCACTTACAATAGAGATTGGATCTAATGTAAGTAACAGAACTATCAAGAGGTACGCGCCGGGGTGGCATCGGTCAGAGGTCGCGTCCAGCAAATCCTAGGGGTGTTGAGGAAGTTCATGAAAACGTGCAGTCCAGCCTCATGTTAACTGTATTAGGTTGGGGTCATAACAACATGACACGACCTGGGGTGATTATGGGCTGCGTTAAGTAAAAACGCCGAATTATCCAGAATACAACACACTTTTATGTCAGAGTTTCTGAAGAATACAATCGAAGTCATGCCGCGGCTTTCTAATTCGAAAACGATGCTCCCCGTCCCTCAGCGTCCATATCCATGACCTTCCAGATGTTGCATCCGTTCCCTTCGTTTTGCGCTCCGCTATAACACGCCCACCAATATTTGTCAACACTGCCGTCGCTTCGATGTTTCATGTCCGGTCTTAGTAACATTGGGACGTTACACTTGCAACGAGGTATACTAGGCGGTCGGAAATCAGGTCGGTAGAAACGGAACGTGATATTTATGCGACAATTGGACGGTTCAATCTCGCCTTCAGGTTGCCGCGGATGGGATGGTCGATAAAGGTCCATCGAGGATTGTGGGGGTACAGAATGCTTGAATTTTTCTTGACAAGAGGCGTGCATGATGATGAGCTTCTTGAAGTTAGCAAAGACGATGGTCGCGGAGTTGACAAGTACAAACGCTTACAGAATTGTGGGGAAGCGGGATGTTGAAAGTTTGAGGACGGCGAGTGTCAATCTCCTGCGCGGGCACTACTTCCCTAAGACTAAAAACTCTCCGCGTCCCTGTAAGTAACGCAACATTCCATTACCCATAAGTAAATCGCGTCAATTAGGAGGAACATAGTTCTTACCGAGGCTCAGCGAAGCAATGGTGCACATTGGTCCGAGATACGTCATCTAAGGAAAGGCACACTGAGATCAGATTCACATACTGATAGGACGACAGCATTCATGGTCCGCTCACCTGATCAGAATGCCAACCAACACTCTCGTTTCTTCCCTCATAACAGTTGGAAGCCGCGACATTAGCGCGCCAGAGTAGGTCGGAAGGATCATTGCCAGCCCATTCCAAAGGTGAACGAGGCCGTTTGCGTAGTTCGTCGCTCACAATCTTTTCGATGATCTCACACGCTTCTTCCATTGGAGACGGGAATACTTCAGGCGGGTCAGTCGGCCGTCCATTGTACCTACCAAAAGCAGATCAGTCTTTGTAGGCAAGAGATAGAGCAATGCGATGTTACCAGAACTGGGCTGCTTGTTGCCAGTCGGTGTCAGTATTGATACCGTCAGTCTTACGGGCAAAAAAGGACGTGCGATGGGGACTCTCGACCAACCGGTCAAACAACCACCATTTGTTCCTTTTCCAGCCACGCGAAGCGTCTTGCATTGTATAGAATAGTTTGGAGGCAAGCTCAGGAGGTAGCACGGAAAGATGAAGAGTGCAAGGCGCGTGCTCTGCAACCATGGTCGGATTTGACAACATGAGTGGTGGTTTCTGCGGAGCTTGTTTCTTTGAGGGAGGAGGTTGTCGTAAAACGGACATCAAGTCGGTGGCATTGGCATCGGCCGTAGAGTTCGCATTCCTACGGATTGTGTTGGGTCGCGGGGAGGCAGATGATCCAGCATTTGAGCTATTCTCTGGTTCTCCCCGTAAAATCTTCCGAAAGGAACCTCCTTCCAGCCAATCGTGAAGGCCTCTCCCGCGCTTTCTCCCTTGGTCAGGCTCGCAAGCTTTGCTTGTGTCGCTTGTCGAAGACCCCGAACCAGAGTTGAGAAATTCAGCTGCACTTGGAGCGTCGCCGTTGCATTGAGTCAGAGCATCAAGGATGGCATCTATATCGACCTTGCGGTTGAGGAGGCTGGATACAATTCCAATAAGTAGATCCGTGTCCTGGGCTTCGGACATGAGATCTTGAGAGAGCGCGTGAGAGGCTAGACTCAGAGCTGGAGTCAGAGGCGATATTTCCCACAGTTCAATACGTAATGTGCGTGATCGTGGGATCCGGTAAGGGAGTTAGCCGTGTTCCAGCCCGAGGGCCTCGGGTTCTCTTTGGACCACGACCTTCACCTTGCAATCGCCTCTCATTGCCTCTGCTCATTCGTATTCCATCGATTCGCCCACGAAACGTTCAACGTTACTCTCAGAGGTCAATACTTCTGCCTATTCTTATTCAATGATAAGCGCACCATCAGAAATCTGTGTCGCCTGATAGCTGGACGGAAATTAAAATGAGGCCTGTTGACCTGTTGAGTGCTTAGAGTTCAATCTTTCACCCACGCCCACGCTTTGCCGAACCCAGGAGTCCGTTGACCAGCTGCCATCTGATAGCAAGCGACGCTGCTCTGTGGACTGTCCACCGGCCGAGGAAAATCCAATCATAGCCTAGCTATACAGAGACTGCTATGGAGCCTCCGCAAGAGGATCATCGGACCACAGACATCGAAGAGCACAACTTCGATACGTACACGTGAAACGGCTCAGGGATATCAGCTCCGACTAATTCAATACATTGCGGCAGCCGTCGATAGTGAGCAGGCGAAAAACCATCAGTAGCTTCTCGATTTTTCTCTCGAACCCCTTGGCTTGTCAGGGAAATTCGGGCCGCAAACTGACTAGCGAAGAAAATTATTTAAGGCGGGAGCTATGGCAGCGGACGGATCCCTAGGCCTCTCCCTGTCCCTTTGCTCCAGGAAGAACCCACCTTATGGTCTCCGGAAGAGTCGAGTCTATTCCCCAAGACGAATCTCTTCCCCTTCTTCATGACCATCGACAAGATGTGGAACACACGACACGAACGTTGACGACCTCGTCCGTTACGCCTCTTCCAAAAGCCCAGCTCGCTACTCTCTGCCTTATCCGCCTTGTTGATCCTATTGCATACTGCCAAATCTTCCCGTACATCAACGAGTTCATTAGTTTCCTCAAGATCGCAGATGACCCTTCACAGATTGGGTTCTATAGTGGGCTGGTGGTGAGCAAACATTCCGTACCATCACGACCTCCTCAATAATGCCATGTCAAGGAATCTAGTTTTGCTATAGCTCAGCTATGTTCTATCTACCAGTGGACGCGACTTTCTAGTACGTCGATCCCCTCCAGTTTTTGGACCAAGACTGACAGAAGTCGCAGACACGATTGGGCGTCGCCCCGTGATAGCATTTGGGACCTTGGGAGTAGCCCTTGCGACCGTATATTTTGGGATTTCACGTTCATTCACGGAAATCATCCTCTCGAGATGCCTTGGTATGCCCTCTCACTGCGATGCGCTAGCCAAATGCTCATATCGTTTCAGCTGGAATCTTCGCAGGCACAATTGCTGTCATTCACTCCGTTTTGGCGGAGATCACTGACTCTACCAATCAAAGCCTGGCTTTCCCAATCTATGGGCTGTTCTGGCCCTTGGGCTCGATATTAGGGTACGTCGTTCGAGCCATCCCTTGACTGTATAGCGATCTCAGGGTAGTTTTGACCCTTAGACCCTTGCTCGGAGGTTCTCTATCCAACCCGGCGACCAAGTTCCCCGCAATCTTTGCGGATACGATATTCAGCTTCCACCCTTACCTTCTCCCTTGCTTGATCGCGGGATCGTTATCTCTGTCCGGGGTAATTTTAGCTGTACTGTGTTTGAAGGAGGTGCGTCACAAGACCGGTTCTCCGAATGTTCGCTCACGTTAGGGGTTTAGACCCTTCCATCTAAAAGACCACCTTCTATTCACCAAGTCGACAAAGCACAGACACCATGTCTGCCAGAAGGCGCCGAGGTCAGTCCTGGTCCCGAGACGACCGGTGTCAGGAGCCTGTTGTCCGTCCCGTCCATATGGGCTCTGAGCATGAGCAGCTTTGCCCTCAGTTTCAATGCAACAGCGTTCGATGTACTGTTCGTCGTCTTTTGCTACTCCCCTATCCAGAGAGGTGGTCTGGGCTTCTCCGTGAGTGAACATTCCTCTCGAGGCTAGACGAACAATAGCCCTGACGATTTCCGCAGGCATCTCAAATTGGGTTTAGTCTTGCCGCCGCTGGCTCAACATCGGCCCTCATTCAACTATTCTTCATGCCGACTATTCTCAGGCGATACAAGCTAGCCAACATTTACAACTTCTGTATCGCTTTCTGGCCGATAGTGTTTGTCCTGGTGCCCTTCTTGAACCTCATCGCGCGGTACGGAATCGTCCATGAGGAATTGTCGACCAAGACTACTTCATTGTTGTGGATGGGGATTGTCTGCATCCTCATCTTGTCCAGGATCGGATGTTTGGCTTACTCGTGCGTTGAATTCGTCCTGTCTTTGAAGCACCCGTCGAAACTAATGCCAATTCGATCAGCGTGAACATGATCCTAGTCAAGGAGGCCGCTCCCAACCCGATGGCACTCGCGAGCTTGAATGGTCTTATTCAATGCTTCATGTGTCTCGCTCGTGCTATCAGTCCTGCTGTTGTTGGGTGTGTATTCTCGATATGCTGCCGGCTCGCCATGCTGATGGAGACCTTCTAGCGCCATATTCTCGTTATCTGCCGAGTACAGCTTAATGGGAGGCTATTTCTGGGCGTTCTTTATGGTTATTTGCTGCGTTGCAGGATGTCTCATGGGGAAAGGGATAGTACAGGAGGCAGATGCCCAGAACACCACGAAATGTGATCTCCAGACCGCTTACGGCGCATGTCATTAAGCCTTAGCGAGGAGTACTGTTTATCACTAGTCACTGTGTACAGTATTGGAGACAGCAACAATGAAAATTCTTCTCGAGGCTAGATCATAGGACCTGGTGGATCTCTAAATGACCGTGGGGGTATACTCTTCATCAAATCGTACTCGGGAGACTAAGATCGACGTTGACATGACATAGAGTAGAGCGCGAAATTCCATCTCTGCTGATTCCGCGAAATATAATAGCCTGCACTTGTCGAACCCGGTATCGACGACCGCCAGGACTCGAGAAACGTCTTGTGCAAGTCTTGTGTACCAGTACTGCGTGTGCCAGCTCGAGCAGTCAATGCTCCTGTTTATCCGGAGCTGGCAGTGCTTTGGCCCCACTACCAGATCTAATCTCAATCAGCGTGAGCTTCGGTTATCGACACCCGATACCCCCGCGACGCACCTCTTACCAGAACTTTCCAGAGCGTTACCGGTGCAAGGGACTCAGGACGCTAGGTGAGGACAAAATTCGCTGATCATCCTCGCAAGTTCCAGCTACCCCGCTTCAACAGTTACAGACCGCCTTGCTGTATCGTCATCAAGTTCATTTTCACAACTCGGTTTCAGCCTGTACCTCATCGCGATGAGCTCTTATCGCAGTTTTTCATACAGCTTCGCCTCCATGATCAACTGAGGAACGGCCGGTCTCTATTCTAAGATAGCGAGCTGTGGAAGGGCGACCATCGGAATCCCACCATCATCACCACACAACCGCCTCCTTTTCTCTTACAGTGGAGCCACAATCACGATACCACTTTCCGCCGATGTGTTGCGTATCATCCTCAGAGCCGCACGATCTCACTACACCTTTGTCCTGCATCCTATCGTAACTGATCATCAATTTTTACAGCCAAGAGGAACATCTGCTGAGGTTTCCGTTGACTGATCTTGATTTTCCCATGCGGATGCTAGGGGCTCCCGTTTGCAGATTCTAAGTGTGAGCACCATTACCATACCTGCAAAGACACACAGCACAGTCTGGGCTGATTGGGCAACCCGGCGACTGCACAGTACAAGGCCTAGATGACATCACGCTAGGAGCCCTTAAATCTGATGAATAGTTCAATATTTGCATGCCTTGAGTTCTCGTATCTGCTGTATCAGTGCTATCCTCAGTATCACGCAACCGTACGACCCCCATCTTAGGCATCCCAGGTAGGTCCCGCTATACATGATCTTCGCTCATCATGATGTTCAAGCGTGTTTTCCGATAATTACCTCGACACTAGCGCTTCAAGTTCAAGTCAGGCGCAACCTTCGCTTGGAAACTTGCGTAGTCTCCAGAACCCCTGCCTCGATGGGTGGCATTGGCATTCGCGATGCAAGTGTCGCTGCGGCCATCCTTGAAAGTGCCCTGTATGGGTTCTTTCTACTTCTCAGTTTGATATCTCTATATGCTGTGTTGCAACACGGACGAAGAGTTGCGCATGCACCCACAGCGCACCACGATTGCACCGTACCAGGACTCTCGCGCCGCACCCGGTACGCAATAAAGCGGCCCATGTTTTTTGGAGGATTTCCAATTATGATGACCGTGTCAGCCATAAGTAAAATCAAGGAACAATCGCATTCTTCAGACTAATCTCCCGACAGCACGGGATCTCTTCAGTCTTCCAACTTTTCCAAGCTTTCCATCACACAATTGCGGCCAATCTAAACTACACCGTTAGAAGTTTTCTTGCCGACCCTCTGCATACTGCCCAGCTGGCGAAGAACATCCTTCTGTCGTCTTCTGCTGTCATTGTTAACGTGGTAATCGTAAGTACTCGTTCAATTAAGTCCTTTGCCTACCACTCAATGAAATTTCTTCGGTGGATTTACCCCCTATGGGTCATATGGAACCGCAGACTGCTCATCATAGTCTTTCCCATCCTCTTGAACCGACTACTGGTAGAACCACGGTGTACTGATCTATGACGAGACGCTGACCCAGTGAAGCTACAGGCATAGTTATATGTTACCCGTTTCGCACCGCTGCAGAGGATCCAAGTATCTTCGACGTTGAAGGGCATTATATCGGTCCCTGGATTGCAGCAGAATCATCGCTAAACACCCGGTAAATGAACAATCGCTACGGAGACTCAGCTTCACCGAAACGGGCTATGGAATAGCGCAAACATTTGTTGCAGCGGTAGCGCTTGAATTCGGTTCAACGCTGGCGAATCTGATCCCGAACTAGACTTTATCTCATGGAAAATTTGGAATCACACGAAGGGGTCGACAACACCATACTATGTGCCAGGTGATAAACACAACTCGTATAGGCCTTTGTCCGTCCGTGATAGTTTCTTTTTGTTTTTCTGGCTGTAACTCACTGGAGCTGTACCCAAACAACGTGTGCTTCTTTGTGTGATCACAAGTGCTGGTTTATACAAGGTTTATATGCGTACGGCTCAAATCCATCGCGTATATGCCTCGAGCTAACAGGGCAATCGTAGGACGTGGCAAATCACCTCCCCCACCGCATTCTTAATGGGTTCCAGTGTCTACTTCATAATCGTCGACAGCTTTCCGGCGATCGCAGGGATTTCATTCATCTCGATCAACGCATCCATCTAGTCCTCAGCACCAACAGGGGAAAGAAGTCGCATGAGCTCAAATGTCGTGGGGCCCTTTACATCCTCCAGCCCGCAACAGGATAGTTTTAGACTGCATTCTGCTGGGCCAATTTCTATTCAGATCACTGTACACGAAGAGACCGTAACAGAGTCGGCCAAAGATGGGCGGGGCGACCCATGGGCCCGCTCGCAATCGGATGCGGTTTAAATCAACGCGTAGAGCTCTATGGACAGAATTACCGTCTTTGACCTCATCACAGTGGTGTTAGTCGCCAAACACATTACCCTCCCTGTGGTTTAATTCGAATGCCTTTCGGTCTTCGATGTCTCTTCTAGTCGAGTCTACTAACTTTCAGTGTCATAGATCACTGGCCTTAACGATGCAGAGACTCCTCATGACTGTTCGGTCACCAGTTTCTGTGAAGTTAAATCAGAGGGAAATGAGATTGAACTTCCGGGTGGAGGGAACGAGCTTTCCCGGGGTACGTGGATGAGTAGAAATTCATTCTGGGATCTCGTGTCGGATGAAACAGATATTGAGTGGCAAATGTACCAACTTTGAGAGGCTGATCAAAGAGATGCAGACCCTCCTTTTATGAGACTCGGAGCCAGCACCTCCTCGTCGATGCCAGGGGGCTCTCCTGTGGCCCGTTCTCAGGCTGACATTTTACCGGAGTCGGCAACGCTTTGACCATGCGCCACCAGATCATCAGGATCTAATCTCGATTCTCAATCAGGGTACGGTGATCTTCGGCTATCAACCCACTATCCCCGCAACGCGTCTACACTCCTTACTTCCATCTCTATCGACGCGTCGTTTCCGTTTCTTCTCTGCTGTCCTCATCCTTCGCTCAGAACAGCACTCACAGAAGCCTCGGTACTATGTGGGACATGGTCTGTGCGCTCAATTCTTTGCCCAAACACCGACAAACACCGTTCTGGGGTATATCAACCTGCCCTCGAGCTAAAGGGGCCTCTTTGCAGCTCTGGTTTAAACCTTGTTGCCGTACATTAGTACACCCTAGCATACTTGTAGCTTCACAGCTATATACTTGCGCTTTACCTACACCTACCTACACCTACGATAAACCTACGTACAGCTAGTCAGTATGCTTAGTGCTACAGTTAGCTTTAGTGTATTTGGCAGTGGAGGATGGGGAGGAGTGGGGTCTTTGGCGGCGTTGGGAGGTGTTGGAGAGGGCGTGTCATTGGGCGATTTGTTTTCGATCAGTGCTGACGCTTTCATAGGTTCCTCGGACGACAATGGCGGCAAGGACGTCCAGCCCGACGTCCCAATGCTTGTCCTCACTACCCCAGACGAGGACGGTGCAATGGTGAGCTCATCTTTGTCGTCTTTCCATACCCCGTAGACCGACCAACTCGCTCTTGTTGCAGGTCTACGACCTTCTCGGATCCAACAAGGACGAGGAGGAGACCGACTACGACACCGATAGTGAGTACGACGATGACGAAGAGGATGACATCGACGTGGACGACATTCTCGACTGCTACTGGACTCGGAGGATGGGCGGGAGGAGGAGGAGGAGGATGTCTCAGCCGCAGGACTCTGCAATGGGGTATGTCTCACATCCTGCATTCCACTTCTGTTTGCTAACCCTTTCCCCTAGTACGATGAAGAGGCCGACTCTGACGAAGGACCTATTCTGGGCAACAAGTGGCGTGCGATCTTTGGCGACCTCTCTGGTGATGACCTCAAGATCTACAACCTTGACAGCAACAACCTCAAGAGTGACCTCGGCGACTTCTTCAACTACCGACTGGACGACTATGCAAGAATGTACAACCCCGACGGCGATTCTGACTCTGACAATGGACCTATCCTCGGCTGCAAATGGCGGGCAACCTTTGGCGACCTCAACTCTGGCGATAATCTCCACGGCAACTTCGACTACCGATTGGACGACTATGCGGAAATGTACGACCCCAACTGCAATGACTCTGGCGACCGGGACGACACCCCCATCCTCTCTGACGCGTGGAGAAAGGCCTTTGCGCTCGACAATTAGGTTTGTGTCCGATAACTTCTCGTTATATCTAATCTTCTGACGTGTTTGTATCTCGGTCAGGACGGCTTTCTCTCATCAGTGAGTATGCGAATGATTCTTTCCAAGGGTCTGTTCTCGCATGCTTGTTGGGCCATGGCTGATCCGCGGCCTAGCGAGCATGAGGGGACATTCTCTTCCTTTGTGGGCTGACCTTTCAACAAGTCTTAGAGTCCTCACACAGCTGAAGAAAGGTATGTCTTTGTTTTACTCTCGTGTGTATGAAAAGAGGCTGAAATGTTTCTCGCGCAAGGTACCCTAAAGGCACGGCCACCGCCAGACTTACTGGAACAGTTTGGTGGTGGCCGGCGGGTGAGCGAGGTGAGAGTTCTGCTTTGCCTGACCAAGTTCTCCGAGCTGATTTGTCCTACACTTTTTCGCATTCATATACAGGGCTCTATCAGCAGGCGGTCCAAATACGAAGGCAAGTTCGAGCCGCTTTGTTGACTATCATCTTGCCTTTCTATGCTGTTTGGATCTGTGCTATCGTCGAGGGACGTTTGTGTCTATTCATTATGTGTTGCGTAGAGGTCTGCTTTACACTAGCACATAATATTATACGGCGAGCGGAGGAGACTCCACATACACCATTTCAAATGCTCCCTCTGGATATCTATTGCCAGGAATCGCGTCTGCCTCTTCAGCTAGCTTCCTGATCTGAGATTTTTCGTTGTTCGACAGCTTGACCTTCGCTGCACCCATATTCTCTTCGACGTACTAACCAATGAAACGAGTCAGTACATTGCATCGTGCTTAATGAGGGACCTCCCACCTTGATTTTCTTTGTTCCGGGAATGACAACGATGTCGTCGCCCTGAGCGAGAATCCAGGCAAGAGTGACTTGGCCAGGTGTCGCGTCGTGCTTCTTCCCAATGTCTCCTAGCCTATCGACCACGGACAGTATCTTGGGGAAGTTTTCGGCAGAGTATCTGAGCCCAGTTAACTTCGATCGAAATCGAACGGAGAGTATATATAAACTTACTTCGGAATGCTCCTCCTGAAGTCACTTTCCTCGAATTGATCTGGTGATTTCTAGGCTCCCGTAAATACCCTCCATCCACGTTACGAACCATGGTTCGGACTCACGATCTGACCGGAGATCAACCCCCTCCCTAGCGGAGAATACGCCACAATTGTTACTCCCAATTCCCGAGCTGTCTTGAGTAACCCAACTTTCGGAGATTCGATCTCGAGCACAAGAGGTGAATACTCGATTTGAAGGGCTGAGATGGGATGAACTGCATGTGCTCGACGCAGACCGTTGGCGGTGCACTCAGATAGACCAAGGTATTTCACCTTTCCCTCCCTGCAAACGCGATCAGTGAAAACGAAGAGGAAAAGCTTTGTAGATCGACCTTACTTCACGAGCTCTGCCATGGCTCCAACGGTTTCCTGGGCTTATTGAGCACACTTCCGGGATGACAATCATGGTACATCTTACCTCGATAGGAACCTTTGGATCAACACTATAGCCATACATCAACATCCAACGCCTCAGATCTGTAGGGAAGTGAAAAGGTGCTCACCGATGCTGATAATACAGATCGATATAATCGACACCAAGCCTCGACAAGCTGCGAATGCAGGCTTCCTTGACATGTGCTGCGTCTCCTCGGATACTAAGATCCGGAGTAAAACCAAACTTGGAAGCCAGAAAAACTTCGTCGCGCTTTCCAGTTCGCTTGAACCTGAGGGAATATGAATATCTGCTTTCCATTACTGACGGAGAGTATTGACCATCTTCCGAGTAGATCCTCCGAGTCTCCGTATACGTCAGATGTGTCCCAGTGGTTGCAACCGCTTGCTAATACTGCATCCAAAACCTGCCGAGTGTAAGGAAGGATTTGAGAGTGTCTAACACATGTGGCACACCTTAAAACGCTCCTCGTCGCTCTCCACCGCACCATACGCCAAACTCAGCCCCATTGTTCCAAAACCAAGGGGGTCCACGAAAGCATCGCCAATTTTTCTTGGGGGAAGAGCCATCGAAAACAAATCTTGTCAAGTTGCTGTTGGAAGACATTCCTTGGGTTCCTCTCCCTCTTTATAATCTCCAGAAGACGGTAAAGAGCCGCGACATGACATTGTGACGATTATACGAAGCAATGAGGACAACAGAAGTTTCGGTTCGTCGCCGGTGGGTTGGTCATGTATTCCGCTGTACCGGGATTTACTGTGAATACTTTGGTGTGATGGTGTGGAAAAAACAGCATGAGCCTCGGGCATCGAGGCGAGGCATCTCATTTCAAACCCTTTCACACGCTCCTTACAGTTGACTTGAGTGCTCCGCGACGCGAAATGGAAATTCTCAGTATTTCTGTACAATATTCCATCTACATAAGTATGTTAGACCCTGAAAGTAACTATGTTGCAAGGCAGGAATTCAGGTGGCTTGCTCACGTCGGCGAAGTTCGGTGAGTCTTCCTTTGCAAAGTCGATGAATCTCTGGTCCTTATAAGCCTGGTGTCAAGAGGGCGTTAACCGTAAGTCCACGTTAAGGGCGTGCTGGACTTACCTCCCAGATCTGGCCAAAAGTTGGGGCTTCGATAACACTGACCGCATCCCAACTAGTGGGGTTAAGGGTAACTGCTAACGTCCCGGTGCTGTTCTCTGGGTCTACCGTGAGCTGAAGAAAAGGAACTCTTATGAACGGAGGGTTTTATCGATCGAATATGGTCGTGGCAGCCCACCTGTTCGTGCTTGGAAAAATTGGCGCCAACTCCAGTCGACTCAATGAGGGAGAGCAACTTTGGGGCGTGCACCTCTCTCCAGTGCTTCATATTCTCGACCGTACCATCCTTGGTGTGCACGTTGACCACTAAGGATTCTACGTCTGTCCGAATGACCCCAATCTGAGAATCTGGGATGGAACTAGGCGATTTATCGAGGACGGGGGTGATTTGAAAGCCCCGATAGACGATAGTAGTGAAATTGCAAAACTTCGCACTATCAGGAAGGACCTTCTCGACGTATTCTTCACCTGAGAAAGCCTGCGGGAATCGATCTTGAAATTCTTCAAACTCAATTGGTTAGTTCTACAAACTTACTGCGAGTGCCTTTTCAACAGTCTCTGCATCGACGACTACTATTCCATCCCAATCGGGTACCGTCTTCCCCTCATTCAGCACACGTTGTTTCCATTCCTGGTTGACGTGCCACTGTACCAAAAAATATTGGGGGTTAGCATGCGGCGAAGATCCTGAGGATGTCAATAGAGAAAACAACCTGCTCGTAATGTAGTAGATTCTCTTTTACGGCCTTGGTTGCTAGAAACAGAGGGGGATGAACCACCCGCCAGTGTTCAGAGAACTGCTCGAAAGACATAGATTCATGTCTCTGCATGTAGAAGAGCACGCGAACGCGATTCGGGATCACTGTCGGTGCCATCAGGGACGTCGAGTCGGGGCTTTCAGTCGTGTCTGAGGATGTTCTGCAAATTGTTGGAGGATGAAATCAACGGGGCTTCAATGGCAGTGACAGCGATGGTATCGAACGTACCTGGGAACGACCTATGAGTGGGTGAAGATGTCGTCAAATCTGAGCTGCCATCTTTATATATCCGTAGCCTTCCGCGCATCATTGTTATGATCAAACGGGCGCGACTACCAAAGGACCACAGCTTCCTACAGTGTACAGGTTGAGTAAAGCCAGCCCGGCCGAATGGGAACGAACGCGTTCAACCAACTTCCCACGCGGCCTTCTCAGGGTCCCATCTCCCCAGGTTTACTTTTATATGCGCCTCTTCTATTTTCCCTGGTCCGCATCCTGACACTGGCTAAAGTTCAGATTTGTCGGATACCAAGCCAGCACCCTTTCCAGAAGCTCCAAGCAAGACAGTAGTTTACCCCAGCCAAGGGGAACACTCATACCACACGCCTGAAGATTGCCGTCCCGAGGTGGCCAGGTCGTCTACAGAGTATACTGATTCTACATATGTAATGACAAGGGAATCGTAAACAACACTGGGACGATTTAAATAGCCTCATAATAACTGTATTCCCTTTCCTACAATTTGACCGTAGACGACGCAGGGTTAACCTCTCCTAGAGCGAACAGCCCTTCCAAGACTTCTTTATGCTTATTGTACGCGTCTTTCCGCCTGATCTTGAACGTGGGTGTCAAAGTTCCCTCCTCGACGGTGAAAGGATCGATGGTAAGGTGGATTCGTTTCACAGTCTCGAATCTGAAAGAAAAGACCTGGGTCAGCAAAAGTGAACCAACCGCTGGGAGTGTAGTCATACCCCTTCAGGCCGTGTTTTGTGGCCTCCTTATTCAACTGTTTCAAGAACGTCTGGTTGATACGCTCATCCTTGCACACTTTCTCCAAAGCCGCCAGGTCGGTGGGTGCAATCTTGGCGCCTGTGACGGAAGACACGGTGTTCGAAAGGTAGACAGGATCCGCAACGACAACCGCGAGAAGGTATGGCTGGAGACCATCTCCATGTACATACAGCTGAGCGACCGCCGGGGACGAGCTGTACGTGTTTTCAATCTTCTCAAGAGCGACGTACTCTCCCTGAGACAATTTCATGATGTTCTACGCACAGGAAATGAGACGACACACCACACAGAAGGTTTTCAAACTTACCTTAACTCTGTCGATGATCTTGAATCGACCTTTGTCATCTAGCATACCCACATCTCCAGTGTGGAACCAGCCCTCATCATCAATAGCTTCACGAGTGTTTTTATCATCTAACGTCAATATGCATGAGTAAACAGCCCTCCGAATCACAGCAGCACAAACCTTTGTAGTATGCGGTAATCACGTTAGGTCCCCGAGCGCAAATTTCTCCGCGAGGGAAAGGCTTGTCTTCAGAAGTGTAGTTCATGCTGGGCACATCAACGAGCTTGACTTCAGTGGAGACTTGGGGAGGGCCGACTGTTCCGCTCGCAGTCGAGTCACTGCTCCATGTCTTGGTGATAGTGCCACCGTTCTCAGTCATCCCATAACTGTATTATGTCGCGTTAGATTCTTTTGTGTCAAAGTCGACGAGTAGAGCGCTTACCCTGTAATGAGAGCACTTCCACGTCAGTAGCGTTCAACTGAAGTCATAAACCGCACACAAACCTTCTAATATCTCACAGCACATCGAAATCTTGAGGAAGTCAAGCACCTCCGGGTTGATAGGTGCAGATCCCGATACAACCATCAAAATGTTCCCTCCCAGAACGGCACGAACCTAAACACCATAAGTATGATGTCCATCCAGCTTCCCACTGGAACCCACCTTCCGGAACACGAGCCTATCCCAGAACGCATGCGTAAATGATCCAGTAGTCTTCAGCCTCTCCAACTTGGCCGCAACAGCTTTCTTGAACAAAGCACCTTTCAAGCCAGGAAGATCACCAGCTGCGTTCGCGGCCTGGTAAATCCTGTTCAACAACCTTGGAACCGAAGGGAACAGGTAAGGTTTCAGAATCTGACAATCCTCCAAAAGCCGAAGAGGATCGCCGGTGAAGTATCCGATCTTTCCTCCAACTGCCATCATACAGAGTTCGCACAGACGCTGCGAGGACGACAACCAGGGGGTGAGCTCTTCAGACAAGGAGTATAGACGTCAATAGTACTGACTCCGTAGATGTGTGCTAGTGGAAGATACGAAATCATACTTCCATCGTCAGGAAGCTCCAAACCGTAGAGATTGGCGGATACGGCAATTGCAAGGTTCGAGTGAGTAATGAGAGCACCTGGGTTCTCAGTCAGCCAAGATAATTCCAAGCAGCCCTGAAACGGACTGTCGTACCCTTTGGCATGCTAGTTGTTCCCTGGGATGCTCGTTAGGATGTGCACGGAGTGACATGAACATCGACGTACTGAGGTGTAGCATATCGACGCTAGTTGGTCAGGTTGAGGAGGGATAACATCGATCAAGTTGGCTTTCCCGAGAGCCTCCACTAATGATAAACGTAAACGGTTCAGTCGGTCTCGCAGATGACTGGGGAAGCGGGTGACACCGACGTTCTCGCATCTCAGTGACTTTCACATTCTGAGTCTGGCCCCATTCCGCGAGAATACGTTTGCTGTCTTCTGACAGGTCGTCGATGGAAACAATCGTCTTGAGCATCGGAACCTTGGATTTGAGTTTAAGGAGTGTAGGGATGTGGTCCGAGGTGGTGAACACGATGCTAAGGTGCGCGTGTTCAATGCTGATGATGGAAAGCGCGTTAGTCCTATTACGAGGAAGACAGTGTCAATGTCTTACATGTACTCTGCACGGAAGCTTTCTTCAGCAAGACGGCACATTGCATTGGACAAAGCACAAAGGCACGCACCGACAACATCTTTACCCAAAGTATCGTAGATGCTCACACCGACTTTGGAATAGGCATGACAGGCGAGATCAATAATCTGCCACTCTTCAACAGAAGAATTAGAATGGAGTATATGATCGTGGCAAAAGGTGCGCACCTGGCCTGTTTTGTGACCAGATACCAACAGTTTCAAGCTCTCCACCTCCCACCTCCCCGTTCTTGAACAACAAGTGCAAGGCGCTTCCGAGAGCGCGACGGCGGTCGTCGACACCACCCCAGCTCTCCCAGACATAGTTGTCGGCAAATTTGAGCGGATTCGCTGATATTTGAGGACGATGGCCAAGCATAGGTTGGTTTCTTCCCACTTGCAGACCGTTGTCGAATATCTGGGTGAGGGTGGTGAACGCATTAGGTGCATCTGTCGACAGCAGACCCCAAAGTGCTTCATTCCAAGCAATTCAGACTATCAGAGGTCTCTGAGTTCAAGTAGCAACATACCGTTCCTGTAATGGCCTGCCAAAAGACGACGGTAAGAACCCGTCTGACGCGTTGCGACAATGAAATCGTACCTGTCTGTCCTGGCCTTTTTGTACCAGGAACTTCCACGGATTGTTTGTTGAGTGGAGGATTTGCAGGGAAAGTGACCACTTTATTTCTGTTGAGGGGCATAGTGAACGAGGTGGTGGTGGTGGAAAGAGGATCCAGTTGCGTTTATTTACCGGCCTGCCGGTCAAGGGCAATTTCGTCCGGGTCGACTTACACGTGAATTCAGTCAATGGAAACACTAGGATTTCCCAAGGCTTGCAATGCGCAATTGCCTGTCAAAGTTTACTGAGCCACTCTGGTAAGATTGAGCATCTTTCTAGAGAGTATTCAGAGCGCAGAGACTCGATTCGGGATTCCAACTTTCAAGTATACCACCGGGCGCCAAGAAGCCAGTTCTTGCTGCTGGCATCACGCGCCCGTGTTCCTGGATCGGAAAGTTCCAGCACAGTTTGAGAGCTCAATTGCAGATTGTGGTTTGATTCTCATAAACCAGTACGAGCAATTGAAGGATGACGAAAATCGTCAATTCGGAGCAAACTTGGAGTCGCGAGAATACGCATTTGAATGAACTTTCGCATTCTGTACGGGCGTCCATCGAGCATGCGAAGTTAGAGAGACTCATCACTGTCATATATGCCATTGCTGATCGTCCAAAGAAAGAATCTCGGAAGTCCATCGGCAGGTCCATTCTACTAGCATAGTCCCTTTCAGTCGTACACGTAGCAAAGTCTCCCTGCCCTCGTGTTCATGTAGTCTCTCACAATTGCTTCACCATTCAGCAGATTCAGGGTGGGCATTCTATCATCAATCGAAGCCCGTTGCGTTTGCCCCTCGTCATTGAAGCCTGTATAATCAATGAGACGAGTTGCATTACTTCCTTGCCACTGTCAGTCGAGTATCAAGGCTGATCAGTATGCGAAGTCCGTTAAAGAGTCCAATGTTTCAATGCCCACCTGAGTCCAAATGCGATCAGCATTGGCATGATGGACATAGAATATCGCATCGTTTGGGGAGTTATGAGCAGACATCTCCCCGCCAACTGCGCCATGCACTATATGTAAGGTAAAAGAGATAATGAGCAAGGGGGAAACTATATGCCATTGAACGCGATCCTTACCTGCATTATGTGGCCCGTTCTCGAAGCTATCCTGAAACCCAAAATAGTCCATCCGGGCCATTACACTAGCTACTGCAGCGGAGCCATACTATGGGAGCCTTCTATTAGAAGTGAACGGAAGGAAGATTTTCAAGGACATTCTTACCTCGACGCTTCTCATATTTCCCGCAATCGATCCCTCCGAAATCAAATCTCGTGTCCCGTCGTTGAATTGCCGAACTAGACAATGAGGGATACTCCCGTCTTCGAAAGATCCAGGGAGCCCGATCTGGAAAGTAACATTCGCGTAGGGCCCGTCGACGACACATCGTCGGAATCCTTGAGGAGCTCCATTCCTAATTACGCCGTTTCCACCAAATCCAAGGACGGGGTCCCAGAGAGGCGAGGTTGAAACGGCATTCGCATCCGCGTCAAGAGCCCAGTCCCAGTAGGGGTAAGGACCGGTATATCCACACTCATTACGGAGCATTTTTTCGTGTTCGTCAAGAAACATACGATGCCACACCACGAAATTTGCCTTTCAAGCCAAAGAAAAGGTGGGTATGGGAAGGTCGAAGGCTGGAAATAAGCGCACGTACCACGAAATGAATCTGGCCACGGTTGCCCAGCGTGTAATGTGTCCAGACTAGGTCATCCCAGCGACTGATGACGAGGTTCTCGTTTGGATAACGCTGCTTGGGCCTCCTCATAAGACATAAGTTCGCCTGATGGTAGCTTTGCTTGTCTGCATCGCTAATCTGACGCCTGAGGGAGTGGTTACTTCGGTTCAATCATCCCCGTGGAAGGAATACTGACCATTCTCTACGGATACTCGGGTTGGTACATGGGCTGGTATCTTGAGTGTGAGCCACACCAGAGAGTCGGAAAAAAGTCAGAACCCATAGTAAAACACCAAGGATTCCACCGGGAATGTGCATCTCCTAGGCGAAACGCTGGGAGTTGAAAGAGGGAGATGAGCGTCGATTGATTTGAGGTGACCGAGCTGAATTTTATACACAGCAAACGCGGAAAAGCAGTCACGCCAAGGGCCGTTCATTTTTTCCGAACAGTTATTGCAATACCACCCGGATGCTGATTCGCTGGACCTGTATGACTGAAACCTTCTGTATGTGGTCGGTTCGCAGAATTGAAACCAGCATTCGACAATTCATAGCGCCGCGCTCGTAGCATGTCAGTCGAATCTAAGCCCGTGGGGTGGCACTGGTGATGGTTTGAGGTCAACCCGAGAGGCCTGAGAAGATGAGCGTGATTTTGTCGTGATCGCGTAAATTTGAAATACCCGCGCTCTCCGCCCCGCGTCGCGTGTTTCACTCGACTCAACCATCGACCCGCTCACCGCCTCCCTTGGCACCATGATGATGATGCATAATACACAGTAGTTGGACGGTCTGTATATGCATGTTGGTTCATTGGAATTCAACGGATAAGGTATTTCTGGTTCCTCTTCCTCATTCGGCGCCTCTTCGCCCGGTCTAGTGAAATCTCCGAGACTCTCAGAGCATCTGACTACCCGGACGTTCTATTGGTTGTTGTTCGAGGCCTTGTCAATTCATTGAAAACATCGGTACGAGCTACCAATAAGACGATACAGTTCCCAAGTTTCCCAACAACGCGATTACTAGGAACATTGAACTTAGATCGAAGGAAGTGTTGAATTCTCATCCGTCTGAAAATGCGTTGCATCACTCTCCTCGCTGGGGGTTCCTCTCCTTCACATAGGCCATTAAATGTTTTCCTGTATATAGAGGCAAGAAATAGGCTCTCCATGCGGGCGTCTCTTCCCTATTTGGTACATTCAGAACGGAAGGACACTCAAACTTTGAAGAGGATATGAGGTGCTTACGGTGCATCGTGCAATTCAAATTCTAGTCTCCGAAACACATTAGCGAATATCAAGTACAACTCGGCCCAGGCTAGACTAAAAAAGTGAAGATCGCATTGAGCATGATGGAATGGGAAAGGGAAAAGCCCTCAGCGTACTTGACGCCCAGACAAATTCTTGGTCCTTTTGAGAACGCAACTAGGTACTTGTCTAACTCCCGATTGTCCAGCCAGCGTTCGGGCACGAATTCCTGTGGATCAGGGAAGATGATGGGATTCGTGTGAACGATATATGCAGCAGAGGAGACCACAGCCTAAGCGATTAAATCGTTAATGGAACGAGGAATAGAGAGATCAAAAGACCAACTCACCCCAGGAGGCACAGTCACACCTGCTATGGCGGACCCAGAAGGACCAACAACTCTCGGTAAAGGGGACGCTACTCCATGGGAAAGCCGGAGCGACTCCTTGATCGCTGCAGTCTGTAGTGAGGGCCGTTAATGAACCGCAGAACAACGAGTCGAAACAAAAAAAAACTTGCTAGATACGGCAATTTCGCCAACGCCTCAAATGTCATCTGTTCTTCGCACAAAGCATCAAGCTCCCGTCGCAGCTTGGTGAGCGTCATTCGCTTCCTCAAAATGTGGAACGTCCCTATCATGCACGCATTCCCGACCGTGTCACTCCCGGCAAGCTGCATACTGGTACATTCGTCCATGATCTGCGACTTTGGAACGTTCCATGGGTCACTCCCGTTCGCCTTGTCCATCCAGACGTGGAATATAGCCTTGCTATCTGCTGTATCTTTGACGGCCTTCAGCGTCAATTCCTCGACCTTTTGGTCGATGTGATGAACTTGATCGAGGAGTGGGGCGGCCATAGGATTGAGCTTGCGTATAACCGACTCTGGTAGGATTTTCATGAGATCTCCGAGCGGCTGAAGATAGTACATAATCCAAGTGCCGCCAATGATCCCGTCCAAACTAACCAAGAGAGGGTGAGCAAATCCCGGATAGTCGAGAGCACCAAATTCCTGAGCAAAGAGATATGACATGATGATGTCCATAGTGGTGGCACGATAGGCATAAAGTAGATCTGCAGGTCGATCTCCTGAATAAGGTTCAGAGGTCAGGCGAGCGATAAGTTTGTTAATCTATCCCAGTCCGTATAAGTTCTCCGCATGAAGTATGATTGCGGGAAATGATCTGACGTTTTTCTGAATCGTTTGCTCCAGTTGTAAGACCGCTCTTCTGGAGAAGTACGATCCGACGCGAACACGTCTTTTAGAGGCCTCCTTGGGGTCTATGATAGTGACGATAGCGTCCTGAGTAGCAAGGGCCCTGTAGAAGTGATGGTCCTTGAGAGGTTTTGGTACGACGTGAATGTCATCGAATGCTTTCGGGTCGCTGAAATGTAACTCGTACCATGGTTCAAGCGTAAGTCAAAAATTGAGGAATTTGGGACGTACCTCGGAAGGAGACACCCGTACAACAGGACCTAGAATGCGGGATTCTCACCACTGCAAGTTGACTCCAAGACACCGGCAACTCACCATAACGCTCATGTAGTTCCACCATATGCTCCGTCCATGCTCCGCCTTTGACAATGTCATAGTAGGCTCGGTAGTAGTGTGTGGCGGCAGCAACCCATGGGCCAGGAAACTTTCGAAGAGAATGAAGGAAGACTCTATGGATAGCTTGGATCGTTATGGCGGTCAGATATACCAGGCAGAGTGTGGCAACGGTGTACATCGTTAGGGTTGGGGGAGACTCGTACAATCATCAGAGTATGGTGGATGCTCATTAAATGGAGAGGCAGAGAAAGGCATGGTCTTCTGTTGCCCCTGAATGTCTAGAAACCTGACTTTTGGCAAAGACGAACGAATATAACGCTTTTGAGCATAGAAGATACTTGGAGAAGCCGGTGCAATCGCTTTCAGCTTAGACACATTGCATAGTGCCTGAGCGCTGAGCTATCAAATTCAAAGAATGTGGCACACTCGACTGAACTTTAACCTGCATGTGCAAGCAATGGCAATACCCTCAGTACGCAGGTTCTTGGATCGATCTTTTCGACTTCTCTTTCGCCTTGACTCTTGAGCTCTGATGAGGGACCTGTATATTCGAGGTCGCGGAGCTTTACCACTAGATTTCCTGAAGGGATCCGAGACGTTTTCGCCGCCGCTGCGAAAGCTTGGCACAGGAAAAAGAGTTTGAAAGCGCTATGTCATTACTTCAGTTCTGGGGGGTTGCATTTGCGGACGGGAGGGCTATGTTTGGGGAGAATGGAAGAGCTCGGTGGTGTTGAGAACGATACATCTGAAGGCACGCGAAGCAGATCGGAGACAGAGAGAGAGATCAAGCTTGAAGAGCGAATCAACGAACGATGTGGAGACATTGATGAAAAAGGCCGGGTAAAGATAAGAGAGGAGGCACACTAGGAGCTGGAAGTTGTCGAGAGGGGCAAGGGGTACGAGAGGCACTTTCGGCAATGTTGGGTCGAATCGTATACTCCACGGTGTACGACGTCCTTCGCAGCTACACGAAATTTAAGTGATTCTGTCATCCGATTATGAAACAGGAGGACTTCTTTACCCATTCAGCCGGTGAACGGCCACGGCGCGACAATCCACGAGACGAGTATCACCATCGAGATCGCGATCTGCCCGACTAATTTCGCTGGCGCCATAAAATGAAGAGCCATAGCATGAGGATGATGCTAGAGGATGTTTCTCGTGTAAATTACATCAGACTGTGATTGGTCGATGTGATTGAGGTCGATCAACTGCTGGAGGTGTTAGTTTCCGTTCTAGAGAAGTTGGTTTACGCACGAGCTCCAGGTTGAGGCCGGGAATGATTTGTCCTCGTCCCTTTTTTCAATGTGGTGCATATCGCATTTGAAGAGCATATTGACAGCCCTCCGCATCCTCACCGGGCATATAAATCGAATCCAAGCGGCATGGTGGTTCGAGGTCAACCCAAGGCCTGAGAAAACAAACGTGATCTCGTTGTGATCGCGTTAGTCATGTACGGCAAATTGTATTTTCCCGCGCTCTCGGCTCCGTCGCGTGTTTTCCCTCGACTCAAGTCGCGAGTCAGCTAAACCCGCTCGCTTTGCACCAAAACCATCATCATCAGTTTTCAGAATGCCTGCTGAACGAACCTCAAGACTGAAGGTTACACAAATCACAATGGAAACGCTGCAGAAAGATCGCGGTGCAGCAGACTATACTTCACTCCCGCCGGAATACGGTGCCACACTTCCCATCTCCGCGACGAAGTTAGGAACCTCTTCCCCAAGTTCAGGTAGGTTCAAAAAATTCTCGAAACTTATACGTTTAGAAGAGTGCGCTTAGCTCATGCTCGGTTAGAGCCACACATTTATTACCCCGAAACCGACATCGAGAGGGAATCCTTCAAGACGAAGAGCGGTAAAGTGAGCCCTACACATCGCCGCGTTTGTCGTGTTTGATTTGACCAACATCCCATTGAAAAGGCAGTTCCACCTCACCACTGGGATGTGTATGATTTCACAAGGACTATTCCACATGGTAAGGTCACCACCTACAAAGAGGTCTGTCGCGCGGTTGGAGGTTCTCCGCGTTCAGGTTCGTCCGATTTCGTTTCGTTTCAGCTTCCTGTGCGTCTTAATTTGCAACATACAAGTGGGAAACGCGTTGAGGAACAACCCTTTTGCACCTTACATTCCCTGCCACCGCGTCATCGCCTCTAATTTATTTGCTGGAGGCTACTGTGGCGAATGGGGAGCAAACAGTAAAACGGGCACCCAATATTTCCGGAAGTTGGACTTCCTGATGAAAGAGGGTCTTACTTTCAGTACGAAGGGCGTCTTAGAGAATTCTGACGTCGCCCTATGGATCCCTTGAATGCACATGACCTACCTTTACTTTTTGCTCTAGAGCGTTGAGTTGTACAGTAACTGCCCTGGAATACGCACTTCATTCATGTCATATAGAAGTAAAATATTCCGCTCAAAACAAGTTGTCATTGTGTGGTGGTCCTACTTGGCACCGGAACTTCACTATAATGTGCGGTGTCCGATGCATAAGCAGTGTCCCGATAAACTTCGTCCTTCGTTTACTTGCAGTTGGCCACAACGTCCGAACCGGCGTTTCCTGCGGCTTCAAGCTGTTTCAAAGTATCCTGAACAGCGGTGTCGTCCCTGTGCAACACCACTTCAGCAAATTGAAAAGGTTATATTCATTGGACTTACGATTGTAAGGCAGTGAGAGCGTCCCCAGCTGTCTGAAGACCTGCACTGACTTGGTCTCGGGCATCGGCAGGAGCAGCTTGTCCTGTGATTAGAGCTGCGGCGATAGCTTTGATTCCATCACCTGCGCTCTTCAAGCCTCCTTGGGCAGTGGTAACAGCTTCCGCGACGGCTGGGTCGGTTCTGGATTAGTATTCAAAACGTTAGAGCCTTGGACGAGGACGCAAAATTACAACAAATCGTACGTGTCAACTTTCTTGAGGGTGTTTCCCGTCTTGACAAGACCGGTGACGATCTTGAATCGAGCAACGTTACATGCCAAGTTCCCAACCTGACGAGATTCCACCGACACCACGGGCGCTAAGGAATCTTCAGCGGCCGCAGAAGATCAAGTAGAAGATTAGCGACATACCGGCCAGCGATGCAGAAGCAGCCAGGAGAGCAGAGACGAGAGTAAGAGCAAAACGCATTATGAAGATGTAAACGAAGGAGAATCAGAGTTTCGTCAAGAAAACCGCGGGGGCACGAGTAGGGAGTGACTAGACACCAGGTCAAGAGTGGGGAATAGACGATGTCGGGAGAGCCTTATATACTATGTTTTCATGTATTGCACGTTGCTATGCGATTCTGAAGATCGTAGGATTTCACGAGGCTGCGCTGATGGTCCGAAAAGTATGTTGATAGACTAGTGTTGCACAGCCTGAGGCTATTCATTTCCATGACCATCACGGTTCTTGGATACGCATCAATGCCTTTCAAAGAGGTCTGGCGTCGGAGGATCTTTGCGGGGCTCGTGCGATTGACAAGAAAGTCAAGTTCACAGTCAAGTTCACAGTTCAACAATATAATGGATATACATTCTTCATATGCTCATAGAGCACGGATATATCAAAGGGTGTCTCGGAATCCCATCAGATATTGCATGCTCTGGAAAGCGGCCTGGGAATACATGTCAGTGTCAGTGTCAAGTAGATCGGAAGAGCCAGTCGCTACTCACCACCGGCGAGAATTGCGGAACCCTAGAGGCACATGGGGTTGAGATCAGAATCAGTCAGTATCCATGGACGGTCACACAGCATAGAGAAACTCACATGTGCCCGCTCAATGCAATCTCAATGTATGTGAGATTCCTTTCCGTGTGTGCATGTCCCAGCGCACCCATTCCGTCTACAATGAAGCTATCGGGTTGGATTGGTGTTTGGAAGCCCTGCAGTCCGCCCCCTGAGGAATAATTGTCGGTCAGACACGCCGGGAGGATAGAGCAGTGCAGCGAGCAGTTGCTTACATGTCATGCTAGAGGTATCCACGAAATATAATTGAATTCCCGTTGAACCGTGAGCTTTTATGTATCCTGTACACTCACTTTTGGATTACAAGTCGCGCCCTAGTGACCGCCGTATTAGCTTTATCAATCGAGGAGAAGAGTAGTAGCACCAATCACCCTTCAGCTATCAAGATAAAGTCGGCTAGACCATGGGTAATGACCGTGCGTTTGCTCTTCTCAATTACGTTTGGGAGGGCGCCCCATGCAGAGGGTTGGCTAGCGTCACCACGCGGGAAGACATTAATATTGGAGCATTCCGTCCAATTGACGTTCACAGGCGCATGAATCGCTTGCTTCACATCTTCGCGATCAAAGTAAAGCGGCGCAAGCTGGATATCCTCGAAAGAACCCCTGTGAAAACAAGAAAATGGAATCGCTGAAGACAAAAAGGGGCACGGGAACTTACGGGAAACCCAGAACATCCCACAGGACAGGGAAGGTATCGAAAATTCGATAAATGTTGAAGGCCGGGTTCACCAGCAGCGCAGCGTCGAAAACGGTGTCCCAAAGATCGCACGCTCTGGTCCGGTTCGGCGTGGGGAGAGGGCCTTCAGGTGGGGCTGCGAGGAACCTCTGGAGGTAGTCTGTATATCCGCAAGATGCCGCCGTTGCATTGAGCTGTTCCATGAAGGTTTGGCTACGGGTACTCTTGTCGGTAAGGACATCCCTGGTAGCATGGAGTGGGCTTACTTGAACGCGAAGACATTTTCGTACTTCTGGACAAAATTGACGACAGGAACCTGATCCTGTAGTTCATCGAGTCCCAGAACGGCTATTGGGCGAGTAAGAGTGAGTTTCGATGTACGGGAATCCGTGAGGTTCACTGACGATCTGCTATCCATATGCCTTGCAGGTCCCAATCCGGGAGCTCGTCCGGATGTTCATAGATATAATTCGCGATATCTCATGGACGCAGGAGTGAATATTTCACAATCGTGGCAGACAGAGGAGTCTCACAAGGTACGTAGGCTCCGGCATACTACAACGAAGCTTTGAGAACATGGAGAAGGCAGGAGGTGAAGAGTGACGCACACTTTCCCCAGAGAGGTACAATTTCTTTCCTTTCAACTCAGAGAAAATGTCGAGGAATTGGTTGAAAAATCCAACCAGCTGTTCGGCAAGATCGTCCTCGTTCTAAATTTGGGTTAGGCCTCGAGTCGGAGATGTGGGATCACAACCGTACAACGCACTCTGATACTCGGTGTTCCTTGCGAGAAACCAGTGCCAACAGGTTGCTCTACCCATAACATACTGGAGAGATTTGTCCAGCTGTGCTCGTTGACGATAGGTTTTGCTGTGCCGACACCCCATTGGAATGGCTGAAACCAAACTTAGTAAAGGGCGAGAGCGAGAACGTCTTCACACTCACCCCATTCTCCTGCAAGAATCCCTCAAGCGACGAGCACCCAGGACCACCATTTGTCCTGTGTTGTTGTAAGGAATTAGCGCACGAGACACAGCAGTGATAAGTAGAATACCAGAATATGACATCATCAAGGCTCCCTCCAGGGCCAGGAGGAAAGAACCAAAAGAATAACTTGAGGTGAACGCGTCAGACCAAACTCTCGATATAGACATCCCAAACCCACCTTCCGCGTTTCATCGGGGTCAGATGAGATAGGAATTAACCCAGACCAGCTTGGCCCAACGTCGAAATCAACCTCGGGAATGCTGTTACCGTCGACGAAGAACTCTAGAGGCAAATGTGAGAATATGGGCGACACTTCGTTCATAGAAACTCACCTGAGGCCCTCGGATCTGAGAATGTGATGTTCTTCACTTGTGCCCTTCTCTCAAGCGAATCGGGAGTATTGGCAAATGCAGCTTTTGCATGCAATCGCTCAACGGCTGCCTTTTGACGAGCATGTAATTCATTCTTCGACATCTGCCTGGCATTCGCAGCCGTCGCTAGTAGCAAGCCCGTCAATCCCAGAAGGATTGTCTTCAACGATGTGGACACCATGGAAAGTGATGAAGAGCAGGGGGGGAAGGGAGTGTGTTGGTGTGGTGCAATTGGCAATTGTTATATATAGGGCTCAGACGGTCCCATCAATCCCACTCACCTAACGGTGATATAGAATCTATCACGTACGCGAAGTCGTCGTGGAGAATGATGATGGTGGTGGTACACCGGCTGGACATCAGTTCACGAGGAGTTCCTGCGCCCTGGCGTCAATTTGCTCCAAGATGAACGCCTCAAGGTGATGTTGGGTTGTGTTGAACGGGAAGGGCGTTCAGAGATGTTGTTCAATCTCGGATGAGATCGCGAGCAGCTGGGATAGTGTAGATATTTTAGGACACTCACTCATATGGTCGACCCACCGTCCCTGCTTCGTTCCAACTTCGCCCTTATCTCTACACATGACATATTTTAGCGTGGAGACAAATGTTATAAATTTGGTCTTTACTCTGCGAACGAGCTTATTACGAGATTGAATTGATCTGCGTGCCTCGAGTAGCGATACATTGGATTTGCAGTTTATCTGTCGGTATAGAGCCTTAGCAAGCTCCGAGTCAATCTGAGCGAAAGCTGATCTTGTCGTGGTGAGTGTGTCGTCGCCATTGTGCAGCGACGTAGTAACAAACATTGGAAAGTGAGGATCTGGTGAGGATTGGCTTTGCAACTTCGGAAGATCCAGCAGTGTGTCGACTAAGTCCGTTTGCACGCTCCATCGAGTTTTAACGTGTCAGCATGTCCTGGGCAAAGGGAGAATAGGTCGGATCGCGTGGTCTTCTGGTATCTACCATCTGGGTTATCGAGCGGAGAAGGTAAGAAAGATTAAGGGGAGGAAAGGAGACAACGAGCGTGGTAAAAAAAAAACAGCCTGAATAGACCGGGCTTGATTTGCACATGCTCCATCATCATGTCGCGCCATTCCACTACGATATGGACCCCCCGGCCCTCTACTTACTCTCATATTCTCCAGTACGACAGCGATTTATGGCTACTTGGATCATACTGAGCGCTATCAATATCGGCTCTGAACCAAAAGAGTCTATGAATATTGACCACAAGTTAATGCCTACTGGTAAGCCGGGGGAGCCTGAACGCTGAGAGTAAGGATCTCGTTCTCTCGCGTCAGAGCTTCGACACGTCGCTGTAACTCGTCTACATCCCTGGTACTGTCATCAACAGAGCTCCGTGCCCGGCTCGAATGCCCATCAACCTGTAGACCGTCAATCGACAGACGAACTAACTGTCGTTTCTCCTCTGGGGTGTCAATTGAGACGGTACGGATAGCGTTGTTGTGGTTTTGTGGCTCCGATGATGGGGACGCGAGATTTTGGACTGTTGGATGAGGGTTGGGTAAACTGCTATTCGATGACTGGTGGCGCAAAGCACCCGAGGTAATTGATCCAGACGATTTGCCGGAGGTTCCCTTCGAAAGAAGGGTTGAGCCCCGTCCCGATGTCGAGTAACTCGAGGCCTCTCGAGACTTTTCCGAGGCAGGCACTGGCCGGATAATAGGTCATCCCCCACACACTCGCTGGGGTTCTGTTTCGGACTCACCATTGTTTACAATCGTAGTAGGATCTGGGTTAGCGACACTTCTCCGAACATGTGGACGCTCCCAATTCGTTGAATGGCTTTGAATATTCGCTACAGGTGTGTATTGGGTTTTCGGTATATCTGACGTGATCTTCGCAGAGTCTTCACGTCCATGTCTAGCAGGAATGACCCTGTTATTGGCGAAAAATCGCTCCAGAATCGTGCTGTTCCCGTCCGTTTTACCACCGTCTTTCACTGTATCTCGCCGTTAGCCCGAACACCAACGACAACGTCAATCATAACTGACCCGTATACTCATCATCGAGTACTACCTGAGATTTCCGGCCCCGTCGACTTCTACGTTTCCACCACAACCAGAAAATGAAAGTCAATAATGCGAAACCAATGAGGGCCCCGATGACACCTCCCGCAATCGCCCCCGAATTATTCTTTCTGGATGTGTTCGCATCCAATGACATGGTTGGCAAGGCGGAGGTTGACATCGCGGTCGGGATGCCCCTACTGCTCGTGTTTCTGCCACCATCTTGGTGAGAATGACTTGAGGAACCTCTGTCGTCGTCATCGTCGTCGTCGTCGTCGCCGTGAAGCTGGCGCTTTAGGTGTCGATCTGGGTAAGGTTTTGGGAGGGTTGAGGTTGAGTACATCGAGGGAGGAGAGGAAAAACTATGTCTGAGCATCATCTCAGTCTCCTACGGGACATGAGACTTACACGGTTCATCCATGTGTTGGGCTGTTGATGTTGGAGCGTAGAAACTTTGTGTGAACAGGATAGTGCGGACTTTGTGCGGATGTTGATGAGGCCCCGCAGTCCTTCTCAGTGTTTACCCGCATCCTGTGCTTGGAAGAAGAGACTGCCAGAATGGCTCACAGAACACACGGTGATCCACCCGGAACCCCGTCGACAAAAGGCGGAACGCAAAAGCCGCTCTCGCGTCTTTCTCCAATTCGTCGAAAATTTAGGAAGACATCCCGTCGATTGATTGAACATGTCGCGTACACAGGAGCCATGCAAGTTCTCGCGACAAAACTAGTGCCGGGAATCTCCATTGCCTTCATTCTGAAGATCGACGTTTCAGCCTTCAAGCTTGAAGTAGGCGTATACGGAGGTAGCCCATAATCATCATAGATTGAGATGATCCCATTATGAAATCAGGGATTTGTTCCCGACAAATCCTCGACGATCTCTGACACCTTCGATTCGCTGCGAGACGTCCGAGTCGTCAGTGTATATATCGGGGACTAACGTGACGCTCACGGTAACCTATTGAATTTTGCCTTGGCAGAAAGGCGCATGAATGCTGGTAATTTTGACGTTACCAACAAAACTTTCGTAACCTAAGGAGAGTGTCGAAACTCGAAAGTGATTTGACGGGGTATGGAAGACAATTTTGACCACAAAGGAGGCTTCGAGGGGGAACATAGTAAATAGACGTTGTTTCTTTGTGGATCATTGCGAGGGTGGACCGTATTGTCGAAACTTCTGCGACAGACAGCTGCAGAGCACATTGGTGACTTCCTAATGGCGAAGAGCCACAAGTACGATTTCGACGGGCTAGAGAAGAGATGAATGAACGAACGAGAGAGGACCACCCTGGAAGTCCAGAATGCCGACGTCGTAGCTAGGAGTGGCATTTATTCCTCCCCTATGACATGAGCCCGATACGGATGTAGCCTCTATTGCGACGGAGGTCGTATATGATTTTCCTCATAGGGACCTAGTACTCAAACACCCTAAAGAAGACGTCCCGTCGGGTTACGCAGTCGCCTGTCTTTGAAGAAGGTGAGTGAAACGCAATTTATGCTGTCGCGGGAGAGAACATTTACGAACTTTGTGTCCCACTCGATTGGTTAAAATTCACCAATCTTGGAGGAGTCGTTCTGGTGCTGAACAAGGCTTGTACCCAAACGGAACACCCGGTGATTGGGCCATCTTTTACAGGTCCTTACGTCAGTGAGCGCCCACCTTCACTAGCGTTGAGATCACTTGCGAGGCACTCACGTCCAAACCGGAAATCTGATTGGCTGGCAGGCTGCTGACCAGGACCACCAATCATCAGCGCCGATGGGTTTGGTGAGATGAAAATGAGTACCCTATAGCAGCATTAGTATGTAAAGCCAGCCATTGCGACATCCCGTGATGCCATGTCATGTTGCGGCCGACACACGATAAATCCGATTCCCTGGCCACTCGACATTTGACCGGGATACCAACCGGAAGTAGTGAGGATCAGGTTATGTGCTAGTAGTGCTCATGAATCTTGTGATTATAGATGACGATTAATTCATGCCCATTGTCACGGTTATTCAGGAGACGCGGAGGAGTCGCTAAGTCCCCGGCATTGGCTATAAGCGAAGGACATGAACTGAAGATGAACAAGAAACATTCAAAACTACGGAAAGTTTCTCAGTGCGATGGAGAACATGACTCACTGACAGAGCGCCGGCAGGGTCGGATGGATAACCGAATGTGAGCAGCCCTCAGATAAACTCCTTAGCCGCCGCGCATACTGGGAGGGTCGGACATTGATATGAGGAATGGAAAATGGTCACAGCAACTGCAAGAGTATCGAACATGTCCATATGGGTCAAGATCGTGGCAGGTGGCAAGGTAGGGTAGTTGCCGGCGGCGTAGTTAGCGTGCTACGTAGGGTCGACGGGTTATTGAGTTGCCGGACCGGGGTCGCACAACCTCCTCACCTCTGACCAGCTCCCAGGTTGCACCTCTCATTACTTGTCCACAGCCATAGAGAGGGTCGGCTTTTCTGAGCGTCCGTATAATCGTAGTCTGACCTTCGGTGAGTACATCACATACCCACCATGTCACGGGAGAAATATCTCTTATCTATCCCAAACGTTTTGGAACAAGATCTAACTTCTACCTACATACAGGGACGTATACGTACCAGCTCCGAGTCTCTCATCGAACTCTGCATAGACAAATGTCGGAAAGTACTATTAAAGCAGTCATATTTGATGTGAGTCTTCGTGAATGCGCGGGATATTCAACTTTCCACATGCTGGAAAACCCAAAACCTTTTGGCGTCATTGACCCTTCAATCCTCTTTTGTTTTAGATCGGGGGTGTGGTGCTTCGTAGTCCTTTCATTGCCATTGCACAATACGAAAGGGACCATGGGATTCCTGAGAATTACCTGAACTGTTCTATGTGGGGACGTTCCGCTTGTCATCTAAGGATGCTCACACGGATCCGTCATAATTCTAGCGTCGCCAGAGGACCACAAGGAGCTTGGCAGAAGTTTGAACGCGGAGAACTCGAGATTTTTGCGTTCTACGATGCCTTTAGCCGCGACCTGTCTGATACAGCGAACGGAAATGTGTGGTATAGGTCTTACTGTAAGCGGAAAGGGATAGGTACGTTGATCGTTGATGATTGCGTCCGAAGGTAGCGATCTCTAATTTTTTTCCTGAAATGCCAGCTTGCCCCAAGCTACCAGAACGTCTAGATGTTAACGGCCGCGACGTGAGTCTTTGGATTGCTTTTTGATAGTACCAAGAGTGAGCTCGTTTGTCCACCAGCTCTTCGGTGCAATGATGCGCGGTTCAAGGGTCTATGACACCCATATGGTAGAGGCAATCTGCCGAATTCGAGGTGTGCTCGCCATTACCTTTCACGCAAATTGTTTTCGACCAACCAGACGATCTTGTAATCACCATAGCCGCAAAACAACACAAGGTTATAGCCTTGACTAACAACTATGCTCAAACGTCTGTACCTCCCTCTGAGAGGGCGTTCTTAGGGTGGGACAATGGCGCAACTCCACAGGAACTCCGCAACTTGTTCGACGATTTCTGCGACAGTAGCGCGCTGGGTACCCGGTAAGCCACACCAGATTGCTCCACCCCTGATCTCTTTATCATGTAACGAAGTATACGGTGGAAGATGGATGTGGATGGAAACTGACAAACAAGCACTAGGAAACCCGAACGAAAGTTCTACATGATCGCCTGTGAGCGTAATGATATTCAACCGCATGAGGCTGTCTTCTTGGATGACATCGGAATGTGGGTAACTCCTTGAAAGCTTTTGGGGCCGGGAATCGGGAATCGGACTGCGATGATTTCTCGCAACTCACAGACGGGTCCCGATTATTGTCCTTATTGGGATGTCTATTGACAAAGTGATGGTTACAGAAACCTCAAGGTAGCAAAGGAACTTGGTATGGATACAATTCGTGAGTGGTGAATGTTACTTCCTGTCCTATGATCTACTCACTGCTTCATGCTCATGACTCACATCTTGATGGTCCTTCAATTATCATGTGCGCATCCATGGCAACTACACACTTAAAACGTCTTTTCAGACGTCCCAATCGGAGGTACCCTTGGAGCAGTCAAGCAGCTTGAAGTCAAACTGGGCCTGAAACTGACCGGGGAAGGCTATGAGAGTAAACTTTAACGGCTCAGGAACGGCGGCCACGCGGGCGAAGCACGAAGGGCTGGAAGGCAAAATTGGAGAGGTGGGCGGGGAAAGCGGGACGGCTTCTTAGGTATCACTTTCGGGCAAAAGTTCTCCGTGAGTATGCGACTGGGTGGAAGATTTGGGGTATTGGGGTTTGATTATATCGCTGGCAATTGCGGGTACAAGTAACCTAATCTCCAACCAATCCTTGACTAGAAAGGTTTATCACACGCGGGAGTCTTGTCCTCGTAGTAGAGGTTGAGCTGTCATGGGAGCGGACTTGAGCACGGTTCACGCAACATAAGAATCTGGTAGACTGACGACAGGGATTTTCACAAGGACCTCACGCTTGACGAGGGGTGTTACAGACAAGAGCTACAGTGACAATGAACGTGAACAATGCGATGACGAAGGCAGATTAAGCTCAACACACCAGAAATGCAGCAGCACCAGCACCCACTCCCCAAATACCCAAACTCGGGACCCATCTCTTTACTGCCTGTATTTCCCAAAATTCAGTCGATAATGTCAGTTTCTATTGGGTGAACGTACAGTGACGTTCGCTTGAAGGGGAGTTTGACGCTGGAAAATAATTCTAGACATGTTCCGATGAGTGAAAGGAAGGAGAATTTGTCTATAGGCTTCTAGTGGTCAAGGGAGATGTCAATGATGAAGAGAGTCGCGAGCGGGACGTCCCGAATGTCGACAATGGCCGTGACCATGTGACTCAACCACATATTAGGGTCTAAAACTGCTTGAACCGAGCATTGTAGTTCGTTCGGCACCGTCAACGTTTTTGCTCTAACCATCATCGTCTCTCGAAACTATATTTCTGTCGCCTCTGCGCGTACGGATTCTAGCCTCAAGCCACTGTACAATTTAATCAAACTTTCAAATCGATGGCAAATCCTCGTCAACGCCGCAAAGCTCGATCCTCATCCCACAAACCAGTCTCACATTCGAAACATGCGAAGAGAAATTTAAAAAAAGTGCCACGTACGTATATAAATCACCTTCAATCGGTGGAGGCGGAGGTGGAGGATCAAAACGATGAAGGGCGACTGATTCGCGTTTATCTAGCTATACGTGCACCAAAAGTGTTGCAGGATGCTTGGGATAAGAGGAAGACCGTTCGGCAAAAGTGAGTGACGACTTACTTGAAGGATCATTTTCGTTGCTTCTGTTCGCGTTAAGGTGCCAAGTGACGGGGACGTTACTGCGGTACTGCGACCATCACCGGGATACTCGACTCGACTATACCTCCCGTCCAAGGGCACGAGGGACATGTCCCGCTTTCATCGAACATCCGCTTCGTTAGGCTTCGTTTTCCGGGCTGTCGAGCTAGCTACTACTTCATGTGCCACACTGGTCGTCGATTTTGGGTTTATATGCTACTATGTGGTGGCCTTGAACACGAAGTTTTCGGAGTTCATGGTTTTGAAAGACCAGCACTTTGGTCTCTTATTGAATTCGTCGTTCGATCCGTCTTTGTCAGTGGATCTGAACACTACTGCTGCGTATATCTGCTCCATAAGCTTCGCTCCCCGTATCTTCATACCTTTTGCACCAATGGATCTCCCTGGATCAATGAATACTGATTTGTCCCTAGCTACGCCGCTCTCGGGCTTGTCCACGACCTCAATCCCTCCGCTGCAGGTGGCGCTGAGATAATCGAAGTTGAACAAGCCGCGCAGACGTGAGTGCCTATCAATGTCAAAATCGGTTTGCACGTACCTGAATTCTTTCTTTAGCTCCAACCCGTCTACTACCGAGGCCGCAATGGCGTTTTCAGCGTCGAGCTCGATTGAGCCTCACCAAAATACCTCCATACCAAAAGGCTATGGAAGAATTGTGCGTGACGAAGCCGGACGTGTCATTCGTATAGAGCTGCCCGATGAAGAACAAAACAATGAGGAAAACCTGGTCGAGGACGTAGAGGTGGACATGGAACAGTCAGCGCCAGATCTCGAGGAGTCCGTCAGGGAAAGATGGGTCGAGGGACTTGGTGCGCAGTCAGGGCGCCCCAAGACCGCAGCGGTCAAAGAAAACGTTGTGGGAGGTGAGTTCAATTGTGATCTACGACCATTCCTCCTTTCATTGCTGTTCTTTGCCGCGGTTCGCTCCGTCTTCACATTTTGTCACTTGTTTTATGCGACGCTATTTCACACCAAACAAAATGATGGCATGTGCTTCCATGCTGTCGGTCCTTCACGTTCGATCCGTTTTTGTTTCTTGACTCTGGCTTTTCTCTTCTCGGCTCGCTTGGGCCGAATCTTTGACTTGAACCGTCGTCGTCTTTTCTCAGACGATTTTACCCTTCTCGGGTCGGACAATGTCTTTCTATCCATTCTTTTTCTTCCTCTTTCCTCTTCACCGTTTCCAGCTTCTCGTGCTGCCCCGTCCCGCTACTACACCTTCACGCTCTTCGGACCCGACCAGATGGAATGACGCAAGATGAGCGCCCACGAAGCCTTACCCCCCTCGACATGGATTTCCTGACATACGTGATGGAATCGCAATGTTTGCCGAGCACTATCAATAGAAGTTCCACCCCCCCAGTTCAAGTGATCAAAGACATTCAAACGCCACCGACAAACCCCCGGACTCTTCGTTTGTCCCTTTGGTTCTTTCTTTTGATTCGTCGATTTCGTTTCGTTTCGTCTATTTCTATTCTTTCGACTCCTGCTTTTTGACATTTCCCACTCCCTGTACCTTCCCCTCGGTGATGCGGATGCCGGAACATTGCCTCTCTCCAACGAGGTGATACCAGTTGAGTACTGAGTACTCGGTGTCGATACAGGCCTGGATCAACCTATGTATACGCTTTTAGGATGATCGTATACACGAAGATCTTTCATTCCCTTAGGGTCGACCCGTCATGACCAACATACGGGCTGGTCGCACGGGTTACCTGACTCTTCATCTATCATCTGGCACCGCACATGCGGCGAGAGATAGAAACTATTTCTATGGCCTATTTATTCCATCATTGCTCTGTTTTTCATCTGTTCAGTTTTCGTCCACCTTTGCGCTCACGGTGATAACAAAACTCAATTCGCTTTTAAGTTCATTTTGTTTTTTCTATGTCAGGATGACTAAAGACCGGACGAGGCCTTTGTCATTCAAACCGGTGTCTTTTGGTCGGTCTCCCAGCCCCCCCGGTCTGTTTTTCTTGCACCGTGTTCTTACACGTGACGGTTCGTTGCTCTTGGCTGGAGCACCTTTCCCACTTCATGTCCGTGGGCACCGTCGAAATTTTTCATTGTGAGAACGATTCATCGCTTCGTTCTATTATTTTCACCGTCTTCCGTTCAAACCCCTTCCCTCTTTCTGCGTCCAGGGCACGCGTTCACTCGTCGATACCCGGAGATCTTCCGACCCGGTCTTGGACAGCGATCATGGTGGACATGCTCCTTCGAATAGTGCATGAAGGCGCTAGTTTCCCCTTCGTGCTGTACCTTACCCCGCTGGGGTTAAGTTTACGAGACCTCGTTTCGATACCAACTTCCCCGAGGCACGTTCAGCAGTTCACAGCTCGCGATATCCGTATTCACGCTATTTCGAGTTGACTGGCACGGTATGAGACGGCTTGTCCCAACGGACGTTTCATTGTGTCAGACGAATTGTTCGCCCCCCGTCTATTACCATCCTGCTTTCACTCACACTTCTGTCGTGTCGTCCTTTTTTGGTTTGGAGTCGATTCTTCTTTCGTGGTCTGACTCTTACCTTTTTTCTGCGCCTTTTTTTCTCCTTACGAGACGATCTCAGATGGGGTTGTTTCTGGATTGATCCTCCGTGACCGCCTCGAAATTTCACCTTTTGGGCTCGTTTGCCTTTTTCTTTCCAAGTCAGGTCTCTTTCATCTTTTGGGACCCGGCCCCCCAAGGTCTCTGGGGCGCGGTATGTGGGTCTCATGATCACTAGAGATCGTGCGACTCTGGCTCTGATTCATTCTTTTCATCGCCCGTTGGTGGTGCACCCCGCAACCGTCTGGCATCACACATATAGTTTGTTGCTATGGTTGGGCACCTTAACGCGGTGCAGTTCGATTATTGTGCCCGATCGCACCCAGGCGACGACCCCGCCTCCATTAGTCGTCGTTAATTTTGTCCCTTTTCCTCCAGTCGCTCTTGACCCTTTTTCGATGTCCATTGCCTAGTGACCAGAGAGGACAGGGCAGTTGACGGGAAGTGTGTCGACGCGGACGTGAACCTTCCCTCCGCGTCGACCCCTCTCAACGTTCGTGATCGCGAATGTTCGTTCGTACGACCTTAGCTTCACCTTCGGTGCGGCGTTCCCGCGATTGCGACTCTAACGCTCCCCTTTCACGTTCTCGCCCTAACGATCCTAACGTTAACTACTCACCCGCTTACAAAAACTGAAAGTCGAGGGTTAGGAGCGAGGGGCTATAGATTCTTTACGCCATTCCCTCTCTACGTTTACTTTTCATACATAATTCCCTTCCTTTTCCACTTTTTCATTTGGTCTGGGGGAACATAGCGGCGGGTCATACCCATTTGGACACCTCGTACGATTTCGAAGGTTGGGGGGGGGACAGGGAACTGCGACAGCGGCATCCATTTGATAACGGAAGACTTCCTGGGGCGTCGGGGTAAGGCTGAAGGGCGAGTCATTCGACTACGGACTAAGAGTGAATGGACTGAAGGAGAGTCCGCTAGCACCGTAGAACGTTTTTCGATCTTCGGCAATCGGGACGTGCGGCGGGGGAAGCTTCTTTCGATGCTACGCCACCGTCGTAGCTTTCGTTTTTTTTACGTGATTCGTTTCGTTCATTTTATATCCCCCCCTCCACATCTACCTTCCTTTTTCCGCTTCCCTTTGTACGGATGGGGTGGATTTTTTGGCGGTGGGATCGGGAACGGAATGAGTCGGGTGGGGGTGTGTCTGTGCATCCCGCCCCGACTTGTCCTAATTTCTCTACGGATCCGGCCAATTATGTCCTTCATGTAAGATGTCACTGATGGGTACTTGCTGTTTTGGCGGATGGGCTTGTGTTGTGTCACTTCACCAGCATAGCTGTTTTGGCACAGACTACCATATGCGATGACGGTAGCACGCGGCTGGGAACTCAAATCTTTGTCGTGCCGGGTCTAAGATACCATTACATCTGGTGTCTCTGATGTGTATTTTGATTTAGACGTGTACCGGGTGGGCGTCGTCAGAAAAGTTCTGATCCTGACGGGAACTTGAAACTGCCAGTCACTTGCCTTACTGTTTGCGTCCTTGTGTCCTCCGGTTGCTCCGGTTTCTTCTTTTACTCCTTGTTGGGACTCCATCTTTTCTTTTCCGTGCTTCAACGTGCTTCGAGATGGTTTCTTTTTACTGTGGATTGATGATGGGGATGATGGGGAGAGGGTGGGTCGAACCTCCTGTGTAGGTAATGTGTCCGGTGTGGAGTTGCATGCATTCCCTCACTTGGCTCTCTTTCACGCTCTTCATCGAGTCCATCCCTCATTGGCGAACTCCTCTCTTTCATCGTTATCATTACGAGTTGTATGGCCCCCGGGGCGCGGGGACTTATTTCCATTCAAGTCCCCCGTTTCTTTAAATGATTCATGATTTGCACTTTGACTTGTCACCTTGTTCTTTCTCTCGTTGCCCTTTGTTTCGCACGGTGAAACCGGTCAATACTGACGTCTTTACTTCTGTCCCCTAGAACTCGACAAACTGTCCGCACTGCGAGCCGGAACACTTACTGCGTCACTGAGCGGGGTGGGGGAACGATTCACATCGCAGGGCGAACGGGAGTATCTCGAGAAGCTGGTCGGAAAGCACGGACAAGACGTGGAGAAGATGGCGCGGGATAGGCGACTGAATTCTGAGCAGCGAACTGAGGGAGAGCTGAGACGAGCGTTGAGAAGAGCAGGACTGCTGAAGGAGTAATGGGAGTGGGACATGGAACGTTGCAGGGTTGACTGGCGGAGCCACATCTAGTATCCGAAATCGGCGGCTGGTAAGGTTTGCTGGGACGTCAGATAAGGTTCAGGGATCACAGATCTATGTATCTTCAAGGAGTAATGTCACTGTACCGCGGAAGGATAGATTGCGATGGCAAAGTTCCCACGAAGCGTGACCGGTTGACCATGGATCTGCACGGATGCTCGAAATCAACAGATGTAAATACCACTAATAGCTCTCCTCCGGCTTCAACACTTACTCTATTATTGACCTTATATAATTTTTAATATTACTTGTAGTTTATAAGAGAAGAATGGTCCTCATCACGTCCTACCCCCCATCGTCGTCTTCTCCGTCCCTTAACCTTCGCCCTCGATGTCCCCAACGTCGAGCAACCCTTCGTCCTCATCGTCCTCCCGCACCGCGCCTTACTCCCGTCGTCCCTCCGGTCAGCCCAAGTCCTCCCGCCAGCAATTCAGTGCTTGTGGTGCCTGTCGTATGCGAAGGGTCAGATGTGATCTCAAAGACCTCCCAGTCCCAACCTCCGGTCCTAACCCCGCCTGTTCAAATTGTCGTGAACGTGGTCTCAAATGCGTAGACGAATTCGCAGACGTGAAGGCCGTAAAGCTTTTGAGAAGGGGAAGGAGGTTACAGCAGGTCGAGGCAATTTACGGTAAAGCCGGTAGTTCTCAGAACGGTGACCATTCTTCTGGTTCCTCTTCCAGACCCTCCGTCATCCCAAAGCTCCATCCAGATTTTTTCTCATCGCCGTTCTGGTCATGGTTCAGCATACAGCGACCCGTCCTGGACCCAGTGGAGTTCCCTGCACGGTATACCCAGGCACAAAGTCAAGGACAAACACTATCATCTCAGACGACGCTCATCTCTTTGTTGTTGGTCGTTTGGGCATCTAGCTACGGCCTCGACGAGCGTGGGCATCCTTTTTCAAGTTCTCCGGGTCCGATGTCCCTCAGAAAAGAACGCGCTCAGCAAATGCTAAGAGAGATACTCGAGTTCCTCGATGCCCACGCCATCTTACGCAGTCCAACGTGGGACGGCCTGCGAATTCTACTGCTTTTACAGCCACTGGTCGACGAGGACGACACCGTTCACCCTTTAGACAGGGTCGCGATCCGCGACGCTAGCCTCTCACAGGTCCTATCGCTTTCCTCATTATCCATCACCTCCGCCGCGAACCCCGAAGACCATGCAGCAGTCAGGACTAGGCTTTTCTGGTACAGTTATATTCAGGAAAGCATCACTGCGGGCCTGCGAGGGGGTCGGTTGTTCCTCTCAACCGATGACCTCGATGCCCTCGCGCCGGTCTCTTCAGCGCCACTCACTCCGAACACTCTCAACTTCACCGGTTTGAACTTGTTTAGCCCCGGGTCTTATGCCAACGGGTACCCAAATCATTTGCCTTCCCCCGTTTCTCCCACGTTTCCTCCTAATTCCACGCCTCCAATTTCTTCTCGCAGCCCGCCCCCATTGACCGGGTCATCGACGCCTCTATCCCTTTCCTCACCCGATTCATATCTATTTGCCACTCCCCTCCGTCTATCTACGCTCATCCGCATGGCTCATCGAATCATCTTATCGCCAAAAGCGTCCAAGACTATCCAGGCTAATGGAGGTGTCGTCGACGCCGTCGCGCTCCGTGAAGTATGGAAAGGCTTAGAGTCCTGTTGGGAAGAATTGGCCTGCATTCGAAGAGCTGGTCATGGCGTCGATGTTGAAAAATGGACGAGTGCCTGGCAACTTATCATCTTCGAGTGCCGTAAGTCCGAGTCATTCTTTCACCATTTTTCCAAACCCAAACTGAACCCCTTCCTTTTTTTGCAGACAACCTGATCAAAGAATCGCTCAAACAAATAGCGCGCACCCCCTCCTCCCCTTCTTCCCCTTCGCCTAATTCCCCAGGTGCACTATACGAGGCATCGACCCGTAGATGTTTCCGCCTCCTTCCCTCGATTCTTAGCATCGTCAAGTATAACCTGTCCTACGAAGGAACCGATCTCTTCCGCTATGACACTGGCCTCATTCGTGATGGCCTCTTTTACGCCGCCTACCTCAGTGCCAGCATATCCAGCGGCGACCTCGTGGACTACGTCACGTCCTTCCAGCCCAAGAACGAGTCAGTTGACGACCCCACCTCATCTTCCTTCAACATGGGATATGGCGTCGAAGAGGTTCGGCCCGGAGTTCTTCCCATTCTCGATTCGGACGAAGGCGTTAGTGTTTGCCTAACAGCGATGAGTGAAATGAGGTGGGCGTTTGGTAATGGAGCCAACGGAAAAGGAGAGCGAGAAGATCTCGTGGGTCTTGTGAAGGGCGTCTGGGAAGCACGTAAGGGGCAAGGTCTCGGACCTAATGGATTCTCCCCGCCTTATCCATTCACGTCAACAACGACGGGAGACTATTATGGAATGGCGGACTCCTCATCGCTGAATGGCATGCCGGCCAGGTACCTGGCTGGACCTGGACTTGGGTCTTCATCGAACACGTCCTCTGGAGGGTCGCCCCATAGTGAGCATGGTCAACCTCATTTTACGACAGCATTATCGACGTCGTCCTTAGGAGAAATTCATCACTTCTCTTCCACGTCGGCGGCTAAGAGTTCTGGGTCCTATATCCCTTCCATATCCCATCATTCACAGTCGAACCACTCATCACCTTCTTCCAACACTTCCCTACAAATGGGCTACTCCTCAAATCCTCCGCCGCATCAAATGCAAACACAGTCTTCGCCCCATATATCCTCCAATCACGTATCGCACCCCGTACTCCCCCCCTTATCGCTGGCCTCTACGTCCATGATACGGGGAGGTGGTCCCAACACCGCCCCACCCGAGTTGGGGCATGGTGTGAACGCGGGAGGGTGGGGCGATTATACCCCTCCAGGGACAGCTGGTAGCAGCGGCGGATCACCTGGCGTCGTAGGATTCAAGGCTGAGGTTACAGACGCCGATTTCTACCATGCACCACCCGCTGGGTATGCGATGGATTTCGGAAGCTGAAGCTTCTTACCTGTTGTTTGTTCCACAAAACTTTTCTCGGTGTCATCTCAATATTCACAGCTTTTGTGAATCGCCCACTTTGCCGACTCTGTTCACTCGTATACAAGTTCTGCACTCTTGCATCGGACATTAACTCTGGACTATGCATTGCTTTATTTCCGTCGTCTGTCTCAATTTCCTGATACATCACTCGACTTAGAGCATTTGTTTATTGTATATTTTTTCCCCCTTTTTCCCTCTTGTCGGATGCACTTGACCTAATCGCCCCTCCACCCATCCAAAAGCTCGTCGTATCTTATGTCGCCACTACTGTACTCTTGGTTCCTGCTCCCGCTACCCGCTATGATGTCGAACGAAAAAAATGGCTCTTTGTTACTGCTATCGCTGTTGTTGTACTTGATCTCACTCGCACCATTCCCACCACATACCATACAATATTGCTTTTTATTTAAGTATCTATAGTGTATGTTACATCGATATATCCCATGCTCCATGCCCCTATTCTTCTCAGTCTCCTTTCGAGTCGCATATAACGGTCTTCTGTCACCACGATCCCATCTTAGTCCGGCTTCGTCGATCCGTCATACATACATACCCAGCTGCAAGTAACGTTGGTTTTTCTGCTGTTTGCAATCTAATACCCAGGAAAGAAGCATCTGTTACCATGGGCGCGCAATCGAGCTCCCGAGCCACCGGGCCGGGGTGGCAAAACCGCAAGAAGTAAGAACGAATGATTTCGGGTGTAGTTGTGGCTTCACTTTGTAGTTGACGTACAAATCTCGTATGTCGAGATTCGAAAAGTACCCGCTGCAAAGAGGATCTTATACATGGAACGGAAGCTGTCTGTGTAAGTAAGTAATTTGTACAGTGCATGGTCTTGTACAAACTGGATAACCGTTTTTGAAGCCCAGCACATTGTATCCGGATTGTACGGTTAATGAAGGTTTATTGAACGAACCGTCAACGGAGTTGACCATTTCCCACAAGTACGCAATCAAAAAGTGGTGTATGGCATCGGCGATGAATGAATGATTATTGCTCCCGGTACCCGCAGTTATTGAAGTGAAAGTCGACGTCGAGGAGGCCTGTTGGATTTTGTATTCGCCGCACTTACTCAAAAAGCCCCCGAAGTTTTGCCTTCCGATTAAATCTGCTAGTTAGTACCAGAACTCCGACTTGAAGCCGTTCGTCATATGTATCTGAATCGATCTGGTGAATACTTACCTACTCTGCATTTTTGGCAGGTCAAAGCATCTGCTCGAATTTACAGGCCCAATGCTCCGCCACCCGTCGTCGGAGCGTTGAATGAGATCATGCATTCTGATAAGGCGGAGGCTCGGTCGGCACGGAACTCCCGGTTTGAAACTTTGAAAGGGACCTTGAACATACCGCGTTTAGAGCCCTTGAACATCCCAACTCTTTGACTTTCCTGGTCTGCGTTTCCAAACACGAGGGTCCAGCGAACAACCACGTACTGTCCCCAGGGTAAACATTCAACGGCTCTGCCGACAACGGGCGAGACGCTCATGAGAGTTCTATTGAAAAGTGTTGGAATCCTTCTATTCCTGTTGACGAACTTAGCGAACCTGGGAACCTGGGCGTCTCTCAGTGTAATCGATATGGGCGGTAGCTCATTATTCCGATCGTTCTCATTCACATGAAGTCCAAACACGAGAATCAAAGTGCGCAGTTCCAAGGCGGAGTAGAGTTCTCGCCAGAACATGCTGAGCGGTGAGGAAAGGCTGGGCAAAGAGGAGCTGGATGGCGGTGAGTCACGGGTAGAGTGTACAGCCACTTTTGTAATACCCCTGGTGAATTCTGCTGGCGCTGGCGCCCAACTATATAAGGACCACTGCGGGTCGGCTCTGGACTTTCTCCCTTACTCACCCTCTACGATGTACCAGCAGCCGCCATATCACCCTCACCATCGACACGGATATTCCTCCGGAGGATCAATACACAGTACTCACAGCACATATGCTCCTTCTAACACTTCGAGGCATTCGTCTCAGCGGTATTCGAGCCAACCTTACGGACCTCCGCCTGGCGTAGACCCTCAATTATGGCAGTATTTCAACAACGTCGATACGGATCGGTCAGGATCAATATCAGTGCATGAGCTGCAGCAGGCTTTGGTCAATGGTGCGAGACTCCTCTCATTTCACGGGTATCACACCTTTTCTGATCCTATGATGCAGGAAATTGGACGAGTGAGTTAAGAAATCATTGAGAGTCTGGTAGAGACATTTTTCTGACCAGAAGAAATCCAGAGTTTGACTTGGACACTGTGAAGATGCTCATGTCAATATTCGTACGTTCAGCTTGCTCTCGTGTCCCCTTTCTTTTGCTAAAGGCGTGCTAGGACGTCGATCGAAGCGGGACGATAAGCTTCAACGGTACCTCACATTATCTCCCTCGACCTCAACGCGCAACTCACTTCAAACCTAGAATTTGCAGGGCTGTGGAAGTACATCTCTGATTGGCAAAATGTCTTCCGCCACTTCGACCGAGACCGCTCAGGATCGATAGAGGGACCTGAACTAGCAGAAGCTTTGCGTTCATTTGGCTACAATCTATCACCAAACCTTCTACAGATGATAGAACAGAAGTACGGTAAGTTCATATTCCGCACTCTCGTCCCATGATGAGTTTCATCTGATGTAGAATGCCCGATAGCTTCAGCGCCAGATACTGCATATGGCCCAGCACCTGGTATCACCTTCGATCGCTTCGTTCGTGCTTGCGTAGTCGTAAAGACCTTGACAGAGTCGTTCCAGAGGTGCGTAACGACATTACTCTCGCACTCGGCCGTCTAACCTGAACAACATTCAGGGCGGATACCCATAGAAATGGATGGGTGCAGCTCAACTATGAGCAGTTCATGTCGGTAAGTCGTTCCGTACTCATATCTTGTCCGCAGCATCTGACGTGTGAACGCAGATGGTTCTCAGCGCTCCTTGAAGTCCTTAACTTAATAACATCGCGGAACTTGCTATCCTCCATCTGTTAATATCTACGCGTGACGCCCGCACGACTGATACGATTCCCTTCACTCTGTACTTGCTCTGTACTTGTAGAATACTCTGTTATTACCCTTACATACCATTGTAATCAGCAGCGTCGAACCTTGGAAAGATAAGATAAGATCTAATATATCTGATCAGTTGATCAAGTAGGCTGTACCATCCGCTTCTTGGCAACATTGCCTCGACTCGACTGCGCGAATCATTCTGCTACTTCACCACTGACCGCCATCTCCTCAAACTCGTTCTTCTCAAACTCGTTCTCGTGTCCCTATTCGATTGTATCGATTACAGCTCTTCTTCCAATCCTTGTTGACCATGTTCTGTAAGTGATATTCAGGTATCACTCAGAAGCTTTTCGACTTACGGATTCCTTTTAGTTTTCCTTCCCATTTTCTGTACGCATGAGCACCCTCTTTTTTGATCCTTCTTGAAGGTTCTCAGTACATCTCTGTCAGTTGGATGCCAGAATAAGATCAAACCAGAAGGTCAAGAACAGCCAGCTCGTTTATGTCCGCATTGTCACAATGGTGATTGCTAGAACCATTCTCCACAGAATCTCTACTGACGTCTCGCTTGACCATCACCTTTTACAGCTGCTGTCTTCGCTGCAAAGAGTACCACCTGGTTCGAACTCTTCTTCATCCCCGTTATTCCTTTCGACAAGAAGCACCTCTGGCTCTGTGGGATCTGTCAGTGGAGGACTCCAAGTGGACCTGGGTGCGTGACTTCGAATCCGTTAACCCATGACCGTCCTATCTAATATGAATACTGGACCCTTGTATACCAAAATAGACAATGGGAACCTCCTGTCGCTTATGGTGGCGGATATCACACCTCCCAAGGTTATTTCAGTCCGAATCAACCCCCCGCCAATCATCAGCCCGGATACCAGCCAGGATATATAAACTCTCCCCCTCAATCCGGCTACATGAGTCCGCAACACAAGTGACGAATGGACATCCGAGCCGACCTTTGGTACCCCTCCCCATCCTTCTCCGCTGCGTCATCTCTTCCCCACCACTCTCGACATTTTCGTGTTTTCACCCTGCTTCCTTGTAATAATATAGTCATTCATTTGCTTTCATCCCCGCGGACAAACAATGACACCTGTTTTCGTACGTCTTACAGGAACGGGTTGGTTCTTGTCCCTTAGTTTCATTCTTGAAGATGCTCAACGAGGAGGGCGGCCAGCGCGACGCGACACCGAGACGACCGGGATTTCTCTATGGACCTTTCTATGACCTTTTCTCCATTTCCGTACTCCGGGAACCACCACGACCCAAAAACGCGACGCTAGAAACTCCTTGTGGACCTGATGAGAAATTCTATTCAACTCCCCTCCGTCTCCGACTCCTTTTATCCGGTGACTCCATCCCTCCTGGGAGCTAGCCTGCGATCGTACATTTTTGTCGTGCATGCTTGGCGCTGGCCTTGATTCCGTGCCGTGGGTACGTTTGTTCTTCTTTTCCAGGTGAAGGGACGTGGAGGCGCACGACAGCGACAGCGTTTTAACGGCAAGTCCACGGAGGGCAATCTGCTTGTTCAACGCCTATTACCGACCCTTAACGTGGCATCTTCCAGTCAGGAACATCGAGGACTGCCGTCCGACAAACGCATCATGATCTGTTTGCAAGATCTCAGTAAACATAATGGCACCGGCGGAACGGGTGCAGTCGGGGGTCCCACTGTTCTCAATTCAATCTCACTAGAATACCGTTTTACAAGCAAGCCCCCCGGGCCTTGTCATTCAATGAGCGCCATGAGGAAGGTTGACGTGTAAGTCCTGTCGAGGTTTGGACCGAAAGCCTCGTGGAAACTCCTCCTGTTTTACTTTCAATACCACCTATGAAGCGTGCTAGGAACAACTCGATGGTCCTTGTTGCTTATCGGGCTCAGCGTCGTGGGTTCTATTATTGAGTCATCTCCGTCTGCTTTCCTCTCTAGTTCCTTTTGTCGCGACATGACGCCACATAGCGTGTAATTGCCCCTGGGAGGCCGTAACGAAGCCGTGACGAGAAAGCTTCTCATGTCTTCTCGGCGAGACAATGTTGTCAACTTCACGTTCAACAGCGTTCGACGTCCAGTTCGAGCCCTTAATATTCAGTCCTGGGTCAAAGGGACGCCGTGCGGTACCGGGTGCTCACGTCCAGGATAGTTTTCATATCGCCTCACTCGTAGTGTCATCGTTGACGGAACGGTTTGCTGATGAGTTAGATAGATGAAAGTTTCCTTCGAGTTCACGCTGTGAAGCTCCAGCACTCAGTCGGAGAGGAGCTATTTGCGATTATATTGCGCCGATTCTTGAGGCTATCAGTCGACAATGATTCTGATACAGAGAGTTGATCCAAACTTTAAATGACTGTACAGGCTTCGGAGTTTTCCGCGGGAGCGTGTGATGGCACGATCAACATGGGCATGCAAACGGACCGTGAACGTTTGAACGGTTTGCAGGATGCATGATCCTTTCAATCGTGTCACCCGCTCCCCCGACCGTCAGACTAAGACTCAGAGAAGTCTAGCAATCACTGGGCACCGTTGTTAAAATGAAAGAGGGCGGTCTTGTGATACTATGATGGCCCCTCGATCTGAAGCACAATGAAGTTTCAATTGTTCAATCCTTCAATCAGAATGCGTCGTCCCCTTCTATGGATGATAACCTACGGAAATTCCTTATACGATAAGAGTGACCCAGCTTTGACTCATTTCTACTTACGATATGATACGATGATTATCATTCAGTCAAAGTTGCTGAGAACGGAGTTTCTGATCTCGAGACTTCACGTCCATTGAAGGTCCGGCGCCACACCGAGACACGGGGAATAAAACCTACTTACCATGGGAGCCAACGGCCACTGCTGGGTCGGAGCAGGGTCGACGGAAAACAAAGTCTTTGCCTCTTCGGCCACTTTCCAGCCTCCTTGTCCGGCAAAACCAAATGGGCTAAATGTGCCCATCGCACTCGTCCCTCGACAGTGACGGTGAGAACGTATACTCTATTCTTTTAATTCCACGGAGGGGTCCAACACGATGTCGGATTTTCTCACTATGCACTCTTTGGTTCCGCCGGTGACCAAGTAGTTGGCTTCTTAATCTACCACGGTATAAGGGAAGTCGTCGGAACTTTTGTGCAGGATTGGTTAGATTAATTAGGGACCATCGACTGGCACCAAAAAATCGACAGGCTCGGGTGGCCATTACGGAGTAATTTAGGCCGCAAAACTCCGGGACGTGCATGCGTGGACTCAGTTGGTCGAGTACGTCCTTGTCCCATAAGTAGTCCCAGATATGGACGCATGATTGCATAGACACCGAGGTTAGTTAACGACCCAAAGACGAGTTGCGAGATCGGAAATGAACTCTGGTGGCGCTTTAGGAAGAGCCTCAACTAGGTAGATGAAATGAAGGTGATCGGGAAGGAAAGGCCCCTCTGAGGTCACTGGTAATTCCTAGGTAGATACAACCACTCCTTGTATTACTATCAGAAGGTTTCGAAAAGCGTGCGCTTGATCAATGGTCTACCCTCTCTTGATCGCGATGGTGGTTCGATTCCTCACACCAGTCTGGCGGTCTATCATAGGCCCAACCCGTTCCCATACGAAACCCGGCATACGACAGATCCACACTCTACCAACCCATTCTTAGCGTCCGATCAAATCTACTTAAGTCATGACCAAGCGACTGACCCGGCATGGCCACTGCTACGGAGCGGATATGTGGTTGACACTTCAGAAACATGGACTGGACAACAAATCATTCCATTCCAAATTGAAACCCTTGAAAAATGACTGATGCCCGCCGGGATATAGAACCGTAAGCGGGGTCCAAAGAGACAAAAGTAGGGAAGAGCTGATCATAACCGCAGAACAACAAGATCCTGTCATCTTCACGAAATTAAAAACAACTTATTCAAGCTTCCTTCTTCGGCTGAACCTTCCACTTCAAGCAATAAGTCCATGCTCACTGCCCCCTCGTTCTATCTTCATGTCGCGACGGACGACGTGATAGTCATCATGACAAACATTCCCCCTACAAGAGGTGGCCTTCTGAGTTCGCATCCTCGATCGAAATGTCGTCCCGCCCGTTTGTGTGGCGAGTGGGCATTCGTAAGTAAGCCAAGGCAAGTGAACACAATTTACGGCAACAATTGCTCTACAATGAGGGCAGTCCTTCATTATCAACACACGTCCGGCGGCGCATAACCTTGATTGGAGTTACCTGAACTCCTATACCACCCTGAATGGAACTTAGGAGAGAAATACGGTGTTTGCCACCCTGTCGCTCGCGTAGTAGCTTATATCTCTTCTTTCTTTCCTCGTTGTCGTAAACGTTCGACCGGGGGCAATGAAATCAATCACCCTTGCCTGCCGCTCAAGAAGAGCCAGTCGGACAATATGCCCGGAGCTAAAGTTCAATACCTATCAGTAACGAGGTAGGCACTTCACAGCCTAGGGGCTCGAAAACGATGATCCTTTGGGATCGTGGGACCTCCTGGGAGAAGTAGGCAGCCAGCGGAGTAAATTCAGCAATCATTGAGTACTCTCACATCATGAGACTCGAGAACCAGGCAGCAGGGGTGGTAGCGGGAACCGTAGTATGATGTCGAATATTCTCCCGGCGCGCGCATGGAAAGATCGATAGATGCTTGCACGGTGATGGATAGAACCTGTCGGGGGGCAATCGAGGGCATTGTCGCTGAGTTCCAGGACCCTTTCTCACTGGTATCGAGGTGGAGTACGAAAGGCGCCACAAGTGGAAAATACTGTGGCTATTACTTACGGCCCCGGGGCCCCTTCGACAGACATCCTTCTCGCATAGTAGTGTAGTAGTGAGCGACCTCGCCAGCGAAAGAGCGACATATGAACGGCCACCTCACTGACATATGTTTAGCGTAGATCAACAGGCAGCTTCACGATCTGAGCGGAACAACTTACCATGCAATTGAATGTGTCGTGTTTGAAAGCCCATCGGCTTGGTTGTCTTCCACGTCCGCAGTCATTTGGGCGCGCCGAAAGATAGGTTTTTGTCTGTCAAACAGTTGTTTCGATTGCCGGTGGAGTGTGTTTGCCTCCACCCTCAGAATGATAAACGACTGTTAGTAAAGGGTTCCATGCGGAGGCCAAACTGCCGGGCACACGGCCCATGTCATGGCAAGAGGTATTGAAACTAGACTTACATCTCGACGGGCTGTCGCGGTAAAGGCAACGACTTACGATCTTCTTCCTAAAGATGGGAGCGGCCGCGGTGGGGGTCATCTCTCAGGTTCATCCGGACTTGAAGGCTTCCATGAGATGTGGGACTGGAAACGCGAGGTCCCCTTGGATGTTGCATCACATACGGACCCCAAATCGTTTAGCCTGGTTCACTCTGACCTAGAACCCCTAAGAAAAGCCAGGGAGCATAGTGCGGAAGTACCGATAGGGTAAAGAATGAGGACCTTAGTACCCCCTTATCACGCGGAGATGAACGAGTCCTCACCCAGTTGCACCAGCATGGGTGGGAATCCTCCAAGGAAACTCCAAGGACCCCGGAACTGAAACCAGAGGCGGATCGGTGTCGACTAGAAGGCTTGTTAATTCAATCGTTAGTCGTCGTTCCTTTATAGACAATAAGAGACAATACTCCCGTGGCAATCAAGCTTCGCAGCCCTTTTACATACACCAATGCTTCGACTGGAACGTGCTGCCTGCGAACGAAGCGGACTTTGGACAAAGTACCAGCACTCAGGGTAAGAGGTCCAAGGCAATAATGGGGTCTCTGCGAAAGGAAACATCCCCCCGGAGTCATGTATTATTCTTCCGCGAACTTATCCATACAGTATCCAACTTCCTGCTGTACAGCTGCATGAGAAGTCTACCCCAGTCAGCCCCGATATCGGCGACGCCCCATGCCCCCCACATCAAAGGAACCTGCGCCGCAAACGAAACACCGTGATTGCTGCGGCGCCGCCAACAAACCCGCCAGCTGATCCCAACGTATACAGCAGCGGCGGCGCTGGCATCTGCCTTCTTTCTAATCCTCCATGTATCGTCACCGGTGGCTCAGAAGACGACTGGTTCTGATCAGGACCCCGCTTCGCTCGGAACTGCTCGTATCCAACCTTGCGGTCCACGGTTCCTAGGAAGCCCATGCGGGGCGAGTGGGTGGCGTTACCAACAAAGTGAAGGGCATAGACGCTCTGTGGAGGTGTCGTTGTAAGTGAGTAGCCGTGACGTGTCTGAAGACTTACTCGAAGGAATGTTCCCCCAAGAAGCCAGTCGCCCGAATCGACCTACAGGGACTTCGTTCAGAAGGAGGAAATCCAATTGCGCAAAGGGGCTACTCACATCATCGTTCGCCTGAATACCCCCCATGCACCATCCGTCGTCGTCCCCACCGTATTCCCAATTGGCATCTTCATATTCGATCGGAAACTCCTTCACATTCTCCTTCTGCCCTAGAAAAATTCGAATATCCATAGCTTTGTTACATCGCACTTGCCAACAGCCTTCATCCTGACTATATCTTGCAGAAGACCCCATCGCCTTCCAGATAGCGTCCACGTCGATGGTGGGACCCAGCATCAGTGTAGTGCCACTGTCGACCACCGCAATTTGTCCCCTACGTACACCACGAACAGATGACGAAGACAAAGGAACGGAGACTTCGTTGACGGTAATACCTTGCATAGGGACCTTCCAAAAGGTGTAGCCACTCGCTCCAGCAGTAGAAACGGGTATGAAATGGAAGTCAGAGAGATTTGATGCATATTTTTCATCGAGTTGTCCCAAGGTGAGAGAGGAAGTCAGGTCATTGAGGCCAGGTTGTGTTCCGAGTTTGAGTGCAAAGTAGGGGTTATCAAGGTTCTGGAATATGTTCTCGAGGATAGTGGGTCCGGATGAAGGGGATATGGAAGCTTCTGAGGGAAATGCAAGGCCTAGAATCCCAGAGTGCCCGTTTTCACCAAGATTCATGTCCTTGACGTCGTTTACAAGACCTTGGACACATTCGTCAGTTAGTAAATGTTGCACGGCTCAAAGGACCATCAAACGCACCGAATACTTGAGGTCTTATCTCGAATGATCCTAGGGCGACCACATCGCGAGCAGCACGACCAGAGACAGATCCCTTCAGATATCCGAGCTGGAATGGTGACTGTAGGATATCTAGCAAGCCAGACAGCGACTGAGAGTATCTCGCAACCGACGAACAGTCAGGTGTCGTGCATTCATCTGACACAACCCACTTCAACTCGATTAACTCCAGGAATGGACAATCCCGGTAAATCCACTCACTAGATCCGAAGAACCGGTATCGAGAATCATCGGAAACGTTTGTCCGCCAATCCTTGAACCACCGTCAACTGAATCAATACGACGCGACGCTTGACGCGACATGAAAGCCTTCAACGCACCTCGCGGAAACGAGATACGAGCTACGCCAGTCATAAGTCAGATCGACGCGAAGAAATCAGGGTGAAGGGCCTCGTACAATCTATTCTGGTTGGAGAGATGCATGGAATTGGAACGCTTCACATGGGTCCCCGAGTAAGACGCATGAACGACTGGGAGTCGAAAACCTTTTCGAAAGTCGCTTTCTGAATCAAGGAGCGCAGTTGAATTAGCAGCTGTGAGATGTAATAGAAATATTGACAAAAGAGCGTAAGCCATTGAGGGCATGATGGTGGTAGGATGTAGAGGAGTTTGGCGCCGAGGCTGCACTCACACGGGTGATTTCCGGTTCTGCTGGCACAACTGTTACTTGAGCTCCCCTTGCCGAGCTGGACATCCTTAGATGACTTTCAGTACTAAGAGAGCTCAATCACGGTCGAATTAACAAGCGATTTGATATTACAGGGCCTCCTGCTGTTGGCCGGGTGGAGGTTACTACTTCTTACCCAGAAAGCTTAGGGAAGTCCATCCAAGATCCTTCCAACGATACACCTGTGAGATGTTGCTACATTCTGCAACCAAAGGGAAAGCAATTCGGCGATATCGCATGTTCAGATTCCGGGTGTCTGGATTGGGCGAGCAGAACTGCATGAGAGCCGCTCGAGTCTGCAGAGCACCAGGGCCCTTCTGGCACTGACCTCGCTCCCATTTCCGAATAGACATCCTTTGAGGCCAACATGTAGGGATTTTCGACCCAACCTCAAGGCACCAGTCGTCGCGATTTCGCTCCAGCATGGCAAGGACACAAATTAAGACTAGTCAATAGCTGTGAGAGGTCTCCGCTGACACACCTGCCGATAGCTCGCTACGAAGTTAGGTCAGCTTGAGCTTGTAAATGAACTGCAGAGCCATGAGATGGAATCCTCAGCAAACGGGCGCCTTAACCGCCGACTTACCCAAACGCCCATCTTCCAGAGTCCAGGCCCGTAATGACAATAGTTATGACATGTCATCGGGGGGACAGCCCGGAGCTTTGCCTCGTTGGCAGCTGGCTCAATAGTTCCCTGAGCGAGAATTACCGACAGAAATAGCCCTTGCTGATTGAATTCAAGAGAATTAGAACGTACCTTTACTTGATTTTTTAGAAGAAGAGGCCGATGAATGATACCTCAACTTGAATATTGAACAGCACTTTCTGAGGCTGTGGGCCTTGCCAGTAGAGATCGCTGCTTGCTTTGGTCTCTCTGTCGAGCTCAGCTTGACCCTGCAGCATTTAGAATCCATAGAGTCATATCCCACCAGTACCAGACAGCCTAGAAGAGTCCAAGAAAGTAGAGTGGAGGAAGAGAAGGCCTGTTGCAGTGAGCGCTAAAACCAAAAGCGGCAACCCTGCAGTTGGCTTACATAACCACCCCCCAGAAGCAGACACGCGTTATCACTGCCTCCAGTGGCCTTACAACTCAACCACAACCTTCAATTTTCTCTAGCGTCTCTCTGCCAGTCTCTCCCCCTCACACCTCACGATGCACACGAGTGAATACGACTATCTCTTCAAGCTCCTCCTCATTGGTGATTCCGGCGTTGGGAAGGTATGGTTCCACAACTACTCACCGGAACAGACACCTGACGACTCCTTTTTTCTGCTCTCGAATGCAGTCCTGTTTACTCCTTCGTTTTGCGGATGATACATACACAGAGAGCTACATCAGTACAATTGGTGTTGACTTCAAGATCAGGACGATTGAGCTGGAAGGAAAGACCGTGAAGCTGCAAATCGTCAGTTCCTTTGTTTGACTCACCTTTTTCGTCCCTTTTCGTGGGATGATCATTCTCGTTTCTGCGCCCAAACCTCGGTTTGAGCGATGCACGCTGTGCTGTGCTCCTGCCTAATAGCAGCTCTTATCGTATAGGGCGTTTTACATTTTCCCCTTTCGATGGATTTGGGTGGCTCCGTTTACTGACGCATACCTATATCCATACAGTGGGATACTGCAGGTACAGCGAACTCTTTCGGAGTGAGGTGGCATTGTTTCTGATGGATTTCAACAGGCCAAGAACGGTTCCGCACCATCACATCTTCGTACTACCGTGGCGCTCACGGTATCATCGTCGTCTATGATGTTACCGACAACGGTAAGGACCCACTCATTCATATGACACCGGAACTCTCCCGCTGAAGTCGTCTTACGTAGACACCTTCACAAATGTTAAGCAATGGCTCCAGGAGATTGACCGGTATGCATCCGAGGGGGTCAATAAGCTGCTGGTAGGCAACAAGTCGGATTTGACGAGCAAGAAGGTTGTGGAATACAGCGTTGCCAAGGTGCGTTACCATTTCCTTGTACATTGTTCAATTACTGAGTCCAATGCCGTCACATCTGCCAGGAATTCGCCGACCAACTTAGCATTCCCTTCCTCGAGACCTCAGCCAAGAACGCAACCAATGTCGAGCAGGCCTTCTTGACCATGGCGAAGCAAATCAAGGACAGGTGCGTCTGGCCACCCCTTCCATAGGTTCATATACTGAGCCTCTTTTCAGAATGGGATCCACATCCGCCGCCCCCGGCGCTGGAAAGTCAACAGTCGTCACTCCTGGACAGAGCGTCGGCCAACAAACATCAAGCGGGTGCTGCTAAATGCCATTTCCCCTTCTGCATCTCTTGGTTTGGCCTCGTTCACTGGAATCCTCCTTCCTTTTCCCATTGTCCTTTATACACTTGCTATTTGATGGACCTTTCTGCATTTCGGGTCTTGGCCTCGAGCTGGAACCATTGCCTATCTTCCAAGTAGATCATGGCTCCGTTTATGTTTCTCTGTGAATATAGTACTATTATATGCGTTACGATTTCTATAATATGGCGTACTATGACTGCAATGATTCATGATGGCGGACCGAGCTACAGATGGCGGCAGTCTAGCTGTATACGAGGATACATGAAATAGACCATCTCATGCTTATGTTCATACTCAGCTCCAAGTTCCTTGCGGGCTCGACGTAGAAGAGTAATGCTCGCTGTTTTCATACTGAGTTACTGAGTTCAGTCTGGAAATGTATTCGCAAATATACGATAAATCAAGTTGCAACCTATAAGAACCTGTAAGATAGTCTGGCTGGCGCGCTCCTCCATAGTTCTCTTGACCTCCTCCTGCGTGTATCTTTTTGAAGCGCAGCATGGGGCACCCTAGCCCGCAGGCGAACCTCCGATGGCAGGTCTAGTCGAGACGACCGAATGTGTTCACTTGGGTAAAGGCTTGCACTCCATATGTGTCTTTCCCGGGTCGATTGGGAGAGCACAGAAGAATCCCAGCGACTAGAGGTCGAGTAAAGACACGTATTACAAGGGCGTCAGAATATGAAAGGACGTGTCAATTACTATCCCGACGTGAAGCGCAACTTGGATACGCACCTGCATCGCTTCAAACATCCTCTTCGAGTTCATTTTTATCTGAAACGTTCCTCTCAGCCCCTCGGTACTCTGGATGCAATATCTCAGCCTCGCACCTCTAAACATTCTCGACTATTCGGTCCATTTTCACGACATATTTCAGATACCGGGGCGTCTCGCTCGCTGTCGAACGTATAATGCGAAGTAGGGTTCTTCTGCAAGAGAAAATCAGGCTCTTCTTTCTGTAGAGATAGATAGAGCATACCGTGACAAACTTCTTGAGTACCTCGTCTGGATTCTCACCAGACGATGTGGATGATTTTTGGAACATTATTCGAGAAGGGAAAGCGGAACGACCATTATGATGTCAAGTGTGATGGAAACCCTAACCCCAACTCGCACTTCACCTTCACCGAGATATCCGACGTCCAGACGGGTTTGCAGAACATTGGCTGGTATTTCCCGAAAAACAAACTACAAGTACATACAAGACGGTACACGATACATGCGATGGTAACTCCTTCTGAGATCCACAGGACACACAACACGAACACATTGACAACACCAGACCAGGAACTTCGCGAAGTTGAGGCCGAGAAAGCTGTTCGAAAAGATCGAATCAGTCGCTCAAGGTTGAGTTTGGCGGAAGAAACAAGACCACACCTGCACGTTGATTTACAAAAAGTACATTGTCTTTGCCAGGTTCTCATTGATCCGCCCGAACTCACTTTTCCATTCTTCTAGATCCAATGTCGCCGGATCACTGGCAACGCTCGCAGTGTCAGATAAAACCCTTGAGCTGTTGCTGAAGTGGAACGCCAGCCTCTGGCAGGCGAGCTGAAATAAAAAGTTAGTGACGGTTCATTGCCGTGAGCTGAGGCAGGGGACCAACATCAGCATCTAAACGCGTGATGTTAGAACTAGAAGTGACTATGCGTGGAGGACTACTTACAATATACAGGTGCGGGGATAGAGACCGAGCGCGTGGCCTTCGCATAGACGTGGCAAAGGGCGAACGAAAGGTCTTGTAGCCTTTTTAGCGGTTAATAATAATGCCATGTAATTAACCAAAGCCACTGAGCACCCACCCCTGTAGCGGAACCCCAATCTCGTTGAGAAGCAGCGTATAATGCGAGCTTCGAGAGGCTATTGAGATTGGAAAGGTCAGTGACGCCCATCCCCGACCTGAAAGCGGACCACTTACTCCCAATGATTGCGGAATGGCTCTGCAGGTAGAAATTGGCCATTGCAAAAGGATGCTTGAACTCGTCCGAGACGAATCCGGCCTTGCAGTTGCCCTTGCCGTCGTTCATCGGGCTATTGAAAGGTATCAGTGTCAGATCACGATGGCAATACGAGGGGACTTGTACCTTTCAGACTCGGGGAAGAAGGCAACGTGGTGACTGGTGATGGTATTTCAGGCGCCCTAGACCATTTATAAAGGAGATTGCCACTCACCGTTTCCCAACAATCAAGTAGGTTAATTTCACGTCCTCTGACTTACCAGCCCTCTGCCAGACGGCTAATGGATACAATATCAGTCAGAGGATATTGTTGGCAGGCGATAGGTGAACGAACCCTCAAGAGCTGCTTTGATGGCTGGTATCTCTTGCGCTGCTACTCTTTCGAATTCGCCTTCCGAGACACCGTCTCTATAGAAGAAAATGCGCTTTGGTGGACGACCATGTCTGCGAGTGAAGTCAACGACTGCTTCATAAACCATCTCTTTCAGGTCGTCGATTGCTTCTAGACGAGGATGCTGGAGTCGACATGTCGTAGAATACTTCGTGGCTAAGTTATCAGTTGACCAGACAAGGGAGGAGATCGATGGGCGAGCCACCCCTGGTCCTGGATGACCAACGTCGGCACCTAACAGAGACATTCAAACTCTGTGGTTACGTGCACAAAGTCTGACAACGCACCCATCACCATTGTGGGCGAACCTCGAAATTCGGACATCACAGACGACTGGGCTATGAAATTCGAGCCGCCGGAGCGGGCATTGAGTCTGAAAGGTATCAGTAAAGGTTGGTGGTGCACACGATAATATCCTTACTTGAGCGCGATGTTGTTCCAGTACTGATTATTAGCACTGTTGAACTTGTCCTGACGCAAACACTGAGTTCGTACACCTGTTTATCGAATTGTGAGAGGGATCGACATGAAGGTGAAATTAACGGCTGGCGCACCACGATACACATCACTCCAGTACTTGACCTGGGCACGAAGCCCTCCCGCTGACTGAGGCAACACCACAATGATGATCAAGTCCTTTTCCTTCCCCTGACTACGAGCCGTGCGGAAGATGTCGTCGAGGACCTTTCATTGACATGAGAATGGGTGCGCGAGTCTGAAACAAAAGGTGCAAACTCACCGACGTGGGATTCTGAGCATTACCTTCGCGCAAGGCGATTGGAGCCTCGACGTCTGAGGGTTACAAATAGAGGGTGTCAATATTGCAAAGGAATCATAAGCCATATTCTTACTCATTCCTGGAGAACACGGGAGTTCGTGAGTCAGTCCGAAATCAACCAGACTACGTGCAAGTTCTCACCAAGATCTCTGCAGCATTGCATAAGATCTCTCATGGCTCGTTCCAAGGTATTCTGACGAATGCTGTCAACGAAACTGACAGCTGCCCAAGCGTTGAGTGAAACAGGGTCGTGAAGAGTCTGTCTGACGACATTCCACGACCCATTCCGAACATTCTGGAATAAAGATTGCATTGAACGAAGTAAGCCATGAAGTATACATTCCATTAGTGTCTTGTGCTTACCGCTGTTGACTGTTGAAATACTACATCGGGTACCTGTAGGAGGCGCGCCGTCACGGATAGAGGTTGACGGTCAATGAGCATCCCACTCTGGCGGATGTACTCTGAAGAAGTATACGTGTCTAGCTGTAGAGTAGATAAAGGATTTTAGCTCGCAGCCCAGAGATGTGGACTGAAGTACTCACCGGGCCCTGACCCAAGATCTTTGATATCCTCTGAGCAGGCTTCAGAATGGAGAAGGACACAGCATCCGCGGTAGCAGCCTCGTTCAGCTTACGCCTGTAGAGCTGACCCGGCTTAACTGTGCAAACCTCCAGAGGCAATATTTCCGCGTGATCAGCTCTTAGACCGGATAATCGCACACCGACTATCCCGCGGTATCGAACGGTAATACCGTAGGTGCGCTGGAGGTATTCCTAACAGGAGATTGTCAGCATGTATTGGCGCGGAGATGGTCGGAAGCATACCCCAACGGACATCTGCCGACCATTCCTATCGGTGAATAGGAAGCCATCGGCGTTGGGTTCGAGTCCCCGAATGACTTTCGTGCGTTTCGTTGTGCCCACAACGATCTTCAGGTTTCGAAGGAATCTCTCAAGCTTGATGAAGTCAGGCGAGTTTTTGTTCAGTGTCAGACGTCTTGCATCACCCCCCTGAATACCAAGATGTTCCCATGCCAGGTTCAGCAGCTTGCCCTCCTTGTAACTGGTGAAATCGTCTCAGGACTGAGTCGGCTTTGGAAGTAAGGCAACACTTACACCGCCGTCATAGTTGTATCGATGTTGACAATCAAGCGCCCTATGGTCGGCCGCACCGAGCTCGAGGAAGTGTGAACAGCGGGAAATTTTTTTGTATAACGACACCCACTGAAAAAAGCCTCTCCACAACTCCAGCCCACCATGGGTGGATTTAGTCTCTGTGTTCGTGAAATATGCTCTCGCGTTGTGCGGGTGCGTCCTGAGGAAATACGTCTATCAAAACCAAGATGAGCTGTCCATAATGAAGACTTACTCGTTGGGAACTTGGCTTATGAGAAGCTGTAGCAGGGTGATACCCGGCTGAATCTCTGCAGGAGAATGGCGAGCGTTAATAAGGTTGATGAGGAGTCTTTAATGGAATAGGGTGAGGTCAGGACTTGATGGTCGAGTGGATGTACTGACCCAGGATTGATGGGACCACCCGCGGTCTTTGTCAACTTTACCTGAAAACACCCACGACCACCGGGAGAGTAGGGCGCCGCCGAGAGCGACACGGGAAACTACACAACGGTCAGCAAAATGCTCAACGTGCTATAGGCGCAATCTCACGATTTGGGAAGTCGAGCCACCCAGCCTCAGCTCCTCGGGAATATAGATAATTCTTTTTCCGTCGTAGATGGGCAGCCCTCTGAACACCTCAGGTGCGACAGACGTGTGGATCTTACGAACGATCTCTTGTCGGCGGGAAAAGTCTTTCACTTCGGGTTCAATATCTGAATGGACAAGGCCATAATCAGCGGTTCGTCCTGAGCGAGATAGCTTACATCGATCCTCGACGTACCAACTAGAACCAAAGGCGGGTCAGGAGAGTTAATCTACACATGTTTGATGGCAAACTCACCATTATATTGATAGTAGACACGTCGGGGCAACCTAAGCAAACGGACCTGAAAGTTAAATCGATGACATCGGCAAAGTCGACTGGATCGACTTACTGAGTGATCTGGAAACAGTTGGTCCTCACGCCATTACCAGGAAGGACGTTTTGTTGTTGTGGAGGAGGTTGTGAGCGATGTCCAGGGCCGCGATAATCTCGCCCACCCCCACCACGAGAGCTCGAAGGATGAGGATAATGTCTGGAGTCGCGATGACCGCCGTGGCCGTGAGACATTGTGGGACTGTGTTTTGACAAGGATGGTTGAGAGAGAGTAGGTTGCAAGTGCACTGAGAGATCGTGGTCGAAAGAGAGGAAGAGAGATGATTGGGGTCGATTGGGGTCGATTGTGATAGTGCTACTTTTTATAGTATTATCCACGAAGCATGACCTGGTTCAACTGCGGCGCTTTCAATGCGCGTCCGATCAAGACAAAGCAGACAATGACTCACCTATTCATCCAACCTTCCCCAATTTATCGTTCTGAGTCGACCTTATAGAAAGTCCGAGCCGTACAACGTCAATTGAAAGTTGTAGCCGCTTCGAGACCCCGCAATCACCGCGCTTATTAGGAGCGGACGAGTCGTGATGGTATCAGATGAAGGAAATTGGCGCTAACAACGAGGCTCGCCATGCGTCGGAAATTGCCGTGCGACCCAAAGGCCTAAACGGACAAACCCCATGCTCAGTGCTTGGTACGAACACCAGCTGCAGTCGACAGAAAGCACAGTATATATTCCAAGACAAAGTACGCAGAGCGAGAATGATCTATATCGACAACAGTGTCCAGAGTTCCAGTTTGAGACGCCGCAACAACTGGCAGGGCCATCGGCAAGGTCTGGACAGACGAAACGGTATACCTGATGAGTACAGAACAGCTTGAATGAAGATTGCTATAAAGTGAAGGAGTGGAAGAGCTAGAAAGAGCGAAAGAAGAACTTTTGGGGTATATATGTTTTGGACCTTCACTATTAGCTCCCTCTTGGACTTTCACTCAATCCCGAAGTTCCATACTCGCTCCTGATGTTGTTCGTTAGAAGAGGTCGCCTTTCTCCATCAGCACCGTCTTCATCTTCCTCCTGAGGTGGTTCATCATCTTGCAACCCAACCTTGGCAACGTTGGCGTAAGTAATCTTCCTCAGTGATGGGCTGCCCGACGACACATCTCCGACACGTGGAGAGTTACCAGCAGAGTCTCGCCTTTTCAGCTCGCGTTCGACAATTCTATCTCGAACCTCAGCATGAAAAAAGAACGAACTCGAGAAGGTCTCACCCTCGCATAATAGCTGCAGTCGTCATTCGCCTGGCCTTCTTGTGGGACACGTTATCTTCATACCTATCGGTCTCGTCGACGATCTCCTCTGAAATGATTTCCTCAATGATATCTGAGATCGACGATTAGATGGGACGAGCACAAGATTATTGTAGATCGTACCTTCCAGGGTCACGACTCCGATGGCACCCCCTGCATGACCAGGTGTCCTACTAATTAGCAGCAAGTGCGCGCGTCCTGTTTGGCTATAACAAGACAGATCAGGTGGACAACACTATTGCTGAGATCAAACACGCTCACAAGTAGTCCAAAGCTTGGAAACAATTGATAGTCGGGGGTGCTTCAGGAAGGACAGACAACGGGAACTTGGACACGGGCCATTTTTGAGCTGGGTCGTATTGCAAGAGCTGCACAGCTATCTATCAGTATTTGGTCGGACGAGGAGCGAAAAATAGGTGACCTTTTTTACCAACAAAAATCCGACGAATGCAAGGTCATTTCCAGGTTCGTGGACAGGGAACCTCGAATAACCGCTTGTCAAAATGCTGTCCAGCATTCCATGGTCGAGGATTGTTTCAGTTGAGAGCGTCACGACATCTTTCATCTGGGTCATAATTTGTTCGACCTTGAAGAGATTGGCAAAGCGTATCAACACAGGGAAGGCGAAGAAGTGAGGTGAGGTCGAGCTTACCCTCTTATTGTTCAATTCCAGAACTCCGTTCAGAATACTGATTTCATCGTCTCTGAGTGGTTCTTCGCCCGTGCGGTGGAACTGCAAGAAACTCTTCAGCTCAGCCTTCTTGTATGTGTGAGCCTCATTCGCGCCAAGCGCCCAATCAAGAAGTTTAGCGATGGGCCAGGCAATAGGGGCTATCCAGGATTCATGAGGTCAGTGCGCGTATATCTCTCCGTTGGCCATGATTCTCTCACCCATCAGCCACATAAGTGTCAGTACGAAAGGCGCACAAGTCGCGCCAATAGCCAGACCATATCGTGCACAGACAGCCTGCGGAATAACCCTAATTTCGGGCATCATGCATCAGCACCCATTCCACGCGTCACAATCCTCAGAACTCACTCTCTAGAACACAGGAGTTGCGGCTCGTCAGCAAACGTGAGCGATGACGCAGGTCAAGAAACCGTGCGAACCCGAATATGACTGGAGGAGGGGTTGAGAAATCTGATGCGGTCGAGAGGAACGTCAGTACATACCAATAGCAGTCGTAGAGATTGCTACGGCAGCGATCCCACCACCAATCTATAGCGCAGTGATATGGAGATGACGTGAGAAGCCACGAAACGCCAAGTAAAAGTAAAGGATCCATACAGCGCTGTCCAGAAATATGGGCAAACTTTCGTTGATGACCTGGGCAAAATGTCTTGAGTAAAGGGAAGCTATGCTATATGCCAGACCACATACGACGTTACTGAGCAAGAGAACAACCAAAACCCAATGCCTTCCTTTCCTCATGAGGTTCAGCACTGTTCGACCTGCACTCAGTATGAGACGACGCAAAGAGAGGACTAATCACATACCTTTGGTAGCATTTTTCTTTTCCTTCGGATCATCCGAGCTGGACGACAAAACTCGCAAGTGTAGTTCGTCCAGACCCATCAAACCGAGAGTCAAACCGGCAAAGACACCACCCATAAGCACCAGAACGGCACTGACAGCGAGTTTCCACCAGAAAGTGGCCGAGCCAGGCTTTGCTTCAGGCTCTTCTGGGCCTTCTGCCTTGAGATTGGAGACTACGGCTGCGAAAGCATGTCGAAAGAGAGGGAATAAGATCACAGGCAGCCGTTTGCTCATGGAAGTTCGGAACGAAGGACCGTGACCGTGATGTTCCCGCGTTGGTTCTCAACCACCATCCGCACGGCTCACAACAATCCGCTTGGACTTCCGAAAAATAATGCACGTCCTCCTCCCCAAATTCCTCGACGCTCTGGTGGGATAGAGCCACAAAGAGCTATTCCGAACGTCCGGCATGTTCTCCTAGTCTCGTCTTGCAAGGGTGGGGTCGGCAAATCCACCATCGCAGCCAATATTGCGACAGCACTTTCCTTACTCCGTCTACGCGTCGGTCTCCTCGATCTCGACATATTTGGACCCTCAGTGCCCACACTTATGGGTTTGAAGAGAGCTACGGAACCAGATCTCTCACCTTCTGGTGCTCTCTTACCCGTCACCAATCATGCAATCCCGACAATGTCCATGGCATATCTTCTTCCTCCATCGTCACCCACAACTCCACAAGAAGACACACCCGTCGTTTGGAGAGGTTTGATTGTCCAAAAGGCTGTCCAGCAGCTCTTGTTCCAGGTGGATTGGTCCTTCAGTGGCAAATACCCTCCCTTGGACGTTCTGGTTGTGGATTTGCCACCTGGGACTGGAGATATCCCACTTAGTGTCGGCCAGCTAGTAAAGGCTGATGGTAATTACTTCACATTTCATCCGACTACAAGCAATTGACATAGCCCGAAACAAGGAACGGTGCTCGTATCAACACCCCAAGACGTCTCGCTCTCCGATACTCGGCGAGGAATATCTATGTTTCGCAAGCTCAACATCCCGGTGCGTTATACTCCATCTGAACCCAGGATCATTTATTCTAATCGATAGACACTCAGCTCACTGGGATCGTCCTTAACAATGCCTACTATCTCTGTCCAACATGCAAAGATCCCACTCCCCAATACATATTTGGACCCTCGGACTCCTTCCACGCAACTGCCCAAGAATTATCTCTCCCGGTACTTGCAGAACTGCCCCTCATTCCCGGCGTAAGCGCTTCGGGAGACCGCGGTGTGCCGTATGTTTTGAGTGGAAGCCCAGTGGCTGATGGTGAAGGAGGACCCCAATGGCAGGAACGAGTGAAGGCTATCGCAAAAGATACATGGGAGGCGGTTCAGACGAAACGGAGAGCCCGTGAGGAAGCAGAGGCACGAGAGGATCAGGCTGCGAAACCGTAGGACCGTTTCGTTACAGGTTATGTCAAGTACCGTACATCAGTTTTAATTGAAATATTTTGAGGGCACTGTTCCCCGAGCAAACATGCACAGTGAACAGTATGATTACGATGCGTTCCTTCACTAGCTCTGCGGGACATAATCAACCCCCAAAGTACCCATACTCGCCAGCGCAAGTTGGGTCGATGTGACTTTCCTTCTTACTTCTGATGCCTTGAGATCTACGGTTGCAAGGTCGAATTCGTGGAGCGCGCGTCGCTGGGCCCGGTAGACAACTTTGTATTCTCGCTGAATATTGAACATCTCCTTCATCTGATTGTCCAGCTAGTCAAACACCATTAGTCCGTTTCCACGTATAAATAAACCCGGTACTCACCATCGTCTGTAGATTCTTCGATTGCTTGGCTACTGGACTAGGCTGAAACAATTGGTCATATGGCGGCACCTCGATTTCTATCACAGTGGGGGGCACCACAGCAGGTTGAGACGGCGTGGATGGCGCGCTGCCGCTATACGCTCCAGGATGACTCGCAGAAGCAGGAGATTGAGAGCTAACACCTGTATCGATAGGATGTGTAGCCGTACCGGTCATAGTCGAAGGAGGCCTAAGGCTTCTCGGTCCTCGTGGAGGCTCAGCCCCAGTACCTCGGAAAGGCCCACCTCGCCCACCACGGAAATCTCCTCTTCCACGATGCATCCGAGGTTGCCTTGGGGGTTCTGTACCAGAACCTGTCGGAGGCTCCCGTTGACGTGGTTCTCGTGGCGTAGAAGGTCGAGGTGTGGGTTGGATTGGTGAGGGTAAATGTGATGACTGGGAAGCTTCTGCTTTATTGGGTGCTGCAGGAGGGTCCAGCATATGGATATCTTCATCCTTCGCCGGCACAGGTGAAGCAGGTGAAGGTAATGAATCGTCTTTCTTGGTGACCTCAACCTGAGAAGATGCTGGTCTGGGAGATGGGGACGGCGGACGCTCTGATATAGGTTGCGCTGGTTCTGGGTGAGAAGGCCGTCGAGGAGACCGACTTCTAGGCGGACGTGAACGGCTTCTTGACCTAGAACGGGCCCTTGCTCGAGGTGGGGGACTCCTCCGTCGTGGTGAATAGCTCATTCGACGAGGTGAACGACTCCTGGGCCTTGATGAGCGACTTCTATGCCTGTCCTTGCCAGGGGCAGGTTCGGGTGCTCTTGAATCCCGAGATTCTACATGCTCTCCCAGCTCCAGTTCATGTCTACTTCCCCTTGAAGCCCTCGAAGGAGGACGCGAGGTTCGGCGTGATAGGTGATCGGCAGAAGGAGACCGTCTTCGTTCATCACGGTATGGGGCTTGTCTTCGGGGTGAAGTTGAGCGGTACCGTGAGCGCGGTGAGGGTGAACGGCTGCCAATGGAATGATTGCCGAGTTTTATCCTTTTGCTAGGTGGTGGTGAGCGAGACGAAGGTCGGCGAAATGGCGGAGGTGAACGGCTGTAACGACGTCTGGGAGGTGACCTCGAGCTACGCCTGTCAGCTGGAGGATGAAAGGTTCAATGAATTTTTTCGAGCATGTAGAAAGTTGTCAACACGCACGATATCGTGGACCCGGTGAAATAGGTCGTCTGGGTCTCCAGTCGTCCCTTCTGTCTGGTGGTGGACGGTCGTAGCTCCTATATGGAGGTCTGTCTCTGTCTCTGTCGTAGCTTAGTCGAGGTGGTGGTGAATGTCGTCTGTCGAATTCTCTCCTGTAATGTGGTGGTGGAGGTCCTCTCCTGTCATAATTATCAAAGGGGCCTCTGTCTCGTGGAGGAAACCTATCCCTTTCTCTTCTGTCTCTATCCCTGTCGAAATCTCTGTCTCTCGGGTCGTAGTCCCTGCGAAAACCGTCTCTGCGAGGTTCGTGTCGAGAGTCGCGTGGATAGGAAGAGGAAGGATACCTGTCACGTTCATCAGGTCCTGGGGGTCCTAAATGCCTAGGTGGCCGGTCTGGAGGTGGTTCAAAGGTCGGACGAGGAGGCAGATCTGCCATTGTCGTGGTCGCAGTGGAAGGCAAGATATTCGCAAGTCATCACGATGTCAACAATTGTTCACCTTGTTTGCCATTGTCAAAATGTTTGCTCAAGGCTCTCTCTCTCCTTCCGCCACCACCTGCACTAGTTCTCGCTACTTGGAATACTCAGGTTAACCACGGGAGTCCTTGTATATTTGGATTATCGAAGTCAAATTTTTGGTATGGTTTTTGTCCCGGTCGTTCTGTACGTGCGTTGGATTGACCCCTCCAAACAGCTTCACGTATTCCATTGCAGCCACTACAGCTCAAATGTTCATTTCGCTCAATACCCCAACCTTAGCTCGGCCCTATCTGCGGCTTTCCTCTAGTTTAAAATCCAATGAGCTGAGGGTTCGAGGTGATAAAGTTTGCACAGTGCACACACCCTATGATCGGACCACCAGACCCTTCTCGTGGGCTGGGACACTTTTGGACCGGACCGCTCAACCCATCTACCCCTTTGCTCCGTCATCGACGGTCCGCCCAACGAGATCAGATAAAAACCCTCATCGGCCGGGGTATTGACAGCAACGTCTAATCCTCATTCACAATGTCTGTGACCAGCAAGATAGCACACCAACCGCTTCACCCATCGGTGATCAGCAAACTGGACCCGGAATACAAGGCATTCCATGACGAAGTCCTCCAATACATCGTTCCTCCTCATACTCTACCATGGGATCCCGCCCTTCGCAACGCACCTGCTGTACCTGGTGGAACTCCTCCCTTGAAGGTCGGGAAGACACAAGACTTGGATCTCAGTCACACCAAGTTTAGAGCCTTTACGCCTGAAGGCGAACCCCCTAGTAGTGGATGGCCGGTATTCATCTTCTTCCATGGAGGTGAGTGACGACGGATTTTCGTTCCAAAGCTAGCGATTCACGTCTCTTAGGTGGTTGGACATTCGGAACTATCAACGCAGAGAATTCCTTCTCGACCAATATGTGTGTTCGTACGTATTTCCCACCGTAGGCATTTGGAGAACGCGTCTCAACGGCGGATATGCACAGGTGCCAAATGCGTAGTACTCTCTGTTGATTACCGGCTGGCTCCCGAACATAAGTATCCGATTGCCGTTGAGGATGCTATCGAGTCTCTTCAGTGGGTGTTGAAGCACGGGAAAGACGTCCTGAACATCGATGTGAACAAGATCGCAGTCGGAGGTTCGTCAAGGTGCGGTATCATCCATTACGATCATTGTACAAGCTACTCATGCAGTTAGACTCCATCAGCGGAGGGAATCTAGCTGCAATCCTCGCTCTCAAAGCCGTGGAAGACTCCTTCAATCCACCTCTACCTTCCCCACTCGTATTCCAACTCCTCATCGTGCCGGTCACCGACAACACAGCGACCGACGAACCTGGAGGACTATGGGAGGAGAACAAGTTATCACCGTGGCTCTCTCCCGATCGAATGAACTGGTTCAAGCAGAACTATCTTCCGAACCGAGAGGACTGGACAAAATGGGATGCTTCACCGATATTTGCACCGAATGAGTTGTTGGCAAAGACGCCTAAAGCATGGATTGCTGTGGGAGAGCTCGACATACTGAGAGACGAGGGTATCAAGTATGGCGAGAAATTAAAGGAGTCTGGTGCGGCAGAAGTCGAGACTGTCGTCTATAAGGGTGGACCTCATCCTATCATGGCTATGGATGGTGCGTAAATTCTCCCAGCTCTTCCAAAGACATGGACCTCATTGCTTTGTATACTTCGCTTGTGTAACGCATTTAAACCGCAGAGTGAGTACCATCTCCGTCCTTAATGTAGATGATACTCATAACCCCCTTCTAGTGCGGTCAAACTTGGTGCCAAGTTAGTCTCCGATGCGGCAGCCGCCCTAGGAAAGGCCTTTGGGACGAAGTGAACTGGATTCCATAATCAGATCGACATGTATTGTGTGCGTCATTTATTTGTGGGTCCATGTGGGTCCAAACTTCCCAACTCAAGACATCACTCATATGTGCTCCTTTTACAGATGCGCGCGTAGGAACGTACATATCCCACTGTATCTCGTTGAAATAATCAGAATATCAAGTCATTGCTATGGATCGAAGCCGTTTCGCACAAACACATTGTTGTCGCCACCCTCGTCTTTTGGGCTTTCTTCCTCGCGCCACTTGAGCAAAGACACCGTCTCCTTCCTTCTCTTTCTTTGTGTCGAACGGGCTTACTGACAAGAAGGGCCTGTTGCTTCTCTCGTCGCCACGAGTTGTCATAGGCATAGAAGGTAAGATCTGCTTTGACCCGGTTATTCGGCATCTAAACTAAAGGCCGTTTCATAGCGCCTTTACCGGGTTTGCAGGGTTCTGCGCAGTGCACCAACCGTTTTCGATCGTACAGGAGTTTCGTAGAGTTTCGTCTACATCCTGCTACAACGCGGCGCCTCATGTATCGCGCGGGCTCACGACGGTTGTGCAGCTGGATTGTTGATTTGTCAACAAGGTTTGGTGTGTTTGACCATGAAACAACGCCCGTGCTAATTTTGATCCTGAATGTTCTACAGGTTTGCTGTTGTCGCGGGTCGTCTCCAGATCCCCGCACAACATCACCCTCTCGTTCAAAGGTTTCAGGACCACTGGCTTCATAACGATGAGCCCAAGACTCTGAAAACTCCACCACTCTTGAGTGCCCGCAGCTGGCCAGCCGAGGGAAGACCGACATCGACCTGCGTCGACGTAGTCCTAAGATTATATATCAGCGCCGCTACCTGTGTCATCAATCATATTGTTACCACCTCGAACAAGCTGGTTTTGAAGGCACAGGATTTGCCTCGGGAATGTGTTTCAACTCGTTATCGAGCGGTCAACGCCCTTCAATGGTCTGTCGGACTGTCCGAGGTGGCCCCGCACATCAGCGGCCAAGACGGGGACGCTCGGGTTGTGGGTAGTCTACAATGCCCACAGGTACCCATTACTGTTGGTCAATGCCCAACCCGACATGATTTCCCTTGGAACCGTGTGGTTGTAACCTGTTTCGTGTCAGAACTGGCATCACAGCGGGTGGGGTGGACACACAACCGAGTACCGAGGCATCAGCCAAGAATGATTTCGTACCCATCACCCTGCAGGCTGGAATAGATTCTGTCGATCTTGAACAGTTTCAGAGGGGAATGCTGGTTTCGTATCGACCCTGCAGTACCAGTGTCACTTGGTGTGCAATGCTTTAGCGTTTCCGAGCCGGGAGTCCTAAACTTTTTGCCAGAATCCGACCAAAAATCGCACCGCGATGCCCATGGCCCCATCCTCTTTGACATCCGGGGATTTGAATATTCGGACTGGGAATTTACATAGCAATGGAGCGCCGAGCTCTCCTGCTATTGGGCTGAGTACTGCCAATGCCATGGAGTTCAGCGGCTCAACGACTGTAACCTTTCCTCCCGAAATGCCCAGACCCGTATTGGTGGTCGCTGTAACATCTTGCGAAGGACCGTCAATCATTGCGACGAGTTCTCTCCCGGGTTCTCCATGTAGCCGCAAACGTCTGTGGCAAAATTAGTTGAACCCTGCTCTGGCGACCTCAAGTACTTAACTCCTTTAATAATGCTCACACTTAACCCATAGATTCGTTGGGTCTGCACATGAATGTCTGCCAATCATCAAGGAACACGGCCAGCGTATCTGAACTCTCTCAGGCCCGTCCTTCTACGCGGTCGACACGGTCAGGCCCCCTCACCTTCTGCAACACTAGACTGGGGATCCCGGCTCCGAGCTCCCCATAACGGTCTTGCACAACCTTTGATGCGTGGAATCTTGCGTGATGGATCTGAAAGGTGCTTTGCAGTACTTTTTGGAGCTTGCTGATTCATCTGAACCATCCATTTCGATACTGGGCTTGAACCTTGTTAGCTCGGTCCCGCTCCCTCGATCCATCGCAGAAGTCTCTATATCAATACTCGATGGCGCGCCCAATACGCCGCCAGTTTCTCATAAATTGTAGGGAAGAATCCCGAGATGTCATCCACGTATTGAAAAGAATAGACTCCCGCTTCAATTTACCCCAATGACCGTACTTGTGGGTTGCTGAGAAGGGTTGAGCGCTGAGCCGCTGCCAGAGGGGGCACTAGAGGGTAGAATTCATAAATTCGACCCTAAAGCTGTCCATAAGGGACTTTCCCGTCGCCACCCACATCATGATGTCGTGTGTCCTTCATTCGATGCAGAGACATGGAAGGGATGGGAATGATAGACATTCTGAGATGGCAGCTTCTCTCCGAGTTCGACGATACCACTTCCACATGCTTGAGAGAGCCGAGCCCTTCGTCTGACAGAGCCGGTGGTGATGCGCACATCATTGGCATGTCGTTCAATAGAACGCAGACGGGAGAATGCCCAGACGCTCCCAAATCAACGTAGGCCATCTCTCCATACGCACAAGGCCGTGGTGCCAAAGTGAAACCAGGCCTCGGAAGCGACGGTCTCCAAAGTTCACGTACTCGCTCCAGATATCACGCAGAGTGGGGGTCCTATAATGCAAATAAGTATACAAGAAAACAATTTTCGCAGTCTACATTCTTTTTTTAGAGTCGCTCTCGCAACGAATCTAACGCTTCCGTTTCTTCTCTACCATCCACGAGCGGCCATCTGACCACCTTTGAGGTTCGCATCACTGTCCCCGGTTGCAGTCACTCGTCAGTCAAAACGTCCAACAAAGAAAGACCAATACCCCAGCACTCACATCGTCAAGCCGACCATAGCAGCGCCTAAATCTTCCGAGACCTATCAAATTAGAAATTAGGACAAATCAGTTTCAATTTCCTGGTTAAAAATTAAGACCCTTTCCCTACCTCGGCAAGCACTTTCGGGTTGTTATAGTGTGTAACCTGATACAAAAGATCGAAATGATATCGACATCCCAGGTTCGAGATAGATAGCAATCATCGTCATCCATTAGTATGGGGATGCGTCGGTTGTCATGATATATCGAGCACTCACCGCTTGGACAATCGCACGAGCCCGCTTTGCGGCGTCTCCAGACTGTATTAGTGGAGGGTAAAAAGGAAAAGATTGCATCAGCACTCCAATGGGATTCAATGAACAAGAGAGGAATAAGTGGAAGAGGTGAGGGTATCACGGTGATTCGTATACAGCAGACAGCATGGTTGTACCTTGAAGATGCCTGATCCAACGAACACTATAAAAGAGGTGATTATCAGCATCAGAATATAAAACATATCAAACAGATCAAGCAAGACCGAAGTAGCGGGAGCTCTGCCACTCTCCTGCTCTACATGACCACAGAACATTCAAGAATAGTGACAAGAACATACCTCCATCACATCCCAACTGCATCATGAGTGCAGCATCGGCTAAATATTGATTGACACCCAGAAGATCAGCGCGTCAAACCCGCGTAGACGAATTGAAGGGACTAACCAGGGGTGGCGATACCTCCTGCTGCGAAGTTAACAACAGGAAGTCGCTTCAGACGCGCAGTCTCTTTCAGAAGATGGAAAGGAGCCTGAATCTCCTTGGCATAGGTGTAAAGCTCTTCTTCGTTCATGCTGCTGGCCTTTCTAATCTCGCTGTTCACAGCGCGTTCATGACGGACACTGTCAAAGCACAGGAAGAAGGTAAATACGACCGATCAGTCACTGAAACAGCAAAAAGACGCGTCGCGAATACACACGCTTCAACGATGTTGCCCGTTCCAGCCTCGCCCTTGGTCCTGATCATTGCAGCACCCTCGGATATCCGACGAAGAGCCTCTCCCAAGTTACGTGCGCCACAAACGAAAGGAACTTTGAAGTTGTGCTTGTTGATGTGATGTTCTTCATCCGCAGGTGTTAGCACCTCGGACTCGTCGATGTAATCGACACCGATGGCTTGCAGGATCTATATGCCAGATTTGCACAACATCGTGTTCAGACGTCTGGAGTTTGAGGTAAAAAAAGAACAATTGTTCAAGGGACCCACCTGAGCTTCGACAAAGTGTCCGATTCTGGCTTTCGCCATAACAGGAATGGTTACAGCGTCAACGATTTCCTTGATCATTTTCGGGTCGCTCTATTCATTGGGAGGGATGGGGTGCGTTTTCGTTTTTGTCCATTAATTACCGTGGAATACAGCACTAGACAGCAACGGAACTCACCATTCTAGCCACTCCACCTTCAGCTCTGATGTCCGCAGGAACTCTCTCCAGAGCCATGACCGCACACGCTCCGGCTTCTTCGGCGATTCTTGCCTACCAAAGAGTAATCATTTCAGAAACTTTCTCAGAACCGGGCATCGACGTGATACAAAGGGAACGAGGTGGTGTAGCCCGAGGTAAAGAACGGTATACCGCCAAAACGGCTCTCGATCGCGGTTCCGTTCTTCATTGGGGTCGAAAGGGAGGTTAATGAATCGATAGAAGACTCACCTGTTCCGCATTAACGACATCCATAATCACGCCACCCTATTATTTGAGTTGAGAACCGTATGTCAAATCAGGACCAAGAGTAGCGGATAAGAGTCGACAGGAAGTCTCATGCCATGGGGATGGGGTAAAAAGCGCCAGAAAAGGAACATAACGCACTTTGAGCATTTGCGCGAGACCTGATTTGACCTAGCATATCGGAGAGATCAGTTAGCTGCTCAACTCGTCGACTAGACAAAAAAGCGATGATGGAAGGAGAAAAACATACCCCAAATGTTCCGAGGCTGCTAGTTGCATTTCCAGTACCTGATCTGGCTGGCGCAATCGACGGTGTTGACGAAGAACCGGCTCCTTGAGGGATGGGTGTTGATACTGGGCTAGTCATCGCTATACGAGTGGTGGTGGTTGTGGTTGAAGAAGAGAACCAAGGAATGACTCAGAGTTGAAGAGAAAAAAAAAACTGATCCAAATTCTGGTCTCGCGAGTTCGGCTTGGAAAATAAATCATTGAGGCGGAATTCCGTCCCGACTCGAGTTCCGACCACACTTTACTGTGCCTAATCACAATACAAATTCTTCTCCCGACAAAAAAGGATTCCCCGAAGCTTGGAAAGCATGCTCAACACGAAGCAGATGTTACTGTCATACAATACCCCCAGACAACGACGGTACATGTGTAGCTCTGATACGGAACAGACCTTCCCATAGACCTGGAACACTGATCCACCCGTACAGCCGATTGAAAATTAATGCCCTTTGATGGTAGGCACTAGGATTAGACGTTACCTCAATACGGTCTCAAAACTTCTGACCTCGGGTTCACGGCTCTTTGAGGATGAAATACAGCCGGAACGAGGGATGGTAGTAGTGGTGTCGATGAATCGATGTGATAGCTCGGCCGAGCTTGCTCAAAGGCCCAAAATATGGATGCAAAGGGTCGATACTCAAGAGGATCGCATACTCAAGAGGCCTAGCGTCTGTACGTCATGAATTGCAGGGAACAGAGTCGGGAAGGCATCATGAGTTACTCTGATGACAATGGACACGATTCGGTGGGAGAAGGGAGCTGTCAGTTCGTGAGCAATACTTGCGAACCATGACAGCTGCAACTGTACAGGATGAGTTGGGGAAACGAGAAACGTTTGGTCCGAGGATGGAACTAGGATGTGATTCTCCGAGTTCGAGGAAAGGTGGAAGGTGTATATTTTGGAAAGGGCGGTACGAGAGGGATAATATAAGGCAATCCGACTGATTTGTGAGCATGGAGAGCTGTAATTGATAGTGAACCCGAGCTCGGAGTAGAGTGGTATGTGTAGCTGTCCGCTGACTGACCGCCCCATCCATCAAGATTGAAACGCGTTGGGAAAATGTGGGTTTCATGGACATCCAGGATCAGCACCGCGCCAAAGAATTAAGTGACCAGAATTAATTGACTAGATGCCCTTCTGGGCTAGCCATTCCACGACTTGATTTTTCCACTGGCCACCCTGTATGACGACGTGTCTGCTGCGCTTGGTGTGCACTTTAAGCCGTTGCGCTTCCGGAGAGCCTCGAGGGAACAGAGAATCCGACAAGTCCTTTGCGAGTGCCTAAAAGTCCCAAGTGATGATCAGAGAACGCTTTTTTTCGCGTTTTTCTGCCCAGAACATACCTCTGCGCCAGTTACATTCCGAATGTACAGGAGATATCGGGATCCCGCGTTGCGAATGTCGCCATACACGGGAAGATTCCCTGAATTACTGCGCTTCACAGAATAACGAGGCTGAGCTTCTGACAGCCGTTGTTGTTGCTGTTGCTGTTGTGAATATAGACGGCGAAAGGCAGCAACCTGCGACCGGACACAGCGTTGACTGGTGGAAGGACGAAACATGACTATAAGCGAACATTACGTTACAGTTTTCGGCCATGCCATTGACAGCGATCGCAATTGGATCGGAATATTGGGAATTGGTCCCAATTTACGTGATTCCGGAAAAGGCAAGTGCCGTAGGAAATTATCTTGGTGTTCTCGCGAGCCGCCGTTTAGCGCATTTGGCAGTAAATCCACTTTGTGGCACTACCACACCTGGCTCAGACCGCTTAGCATATCATTTTCCCTCAGATCTATAAATCCCGTCATGTCGCCCTGTCTGTTGCCTCTTTCCCCCCAACCATGCAGTCCCCTTGGGAGTCCCCCGATTTCTACCTTGCTAACTTGTCCCTCCACCCTAGCAGCCACCGTCGACTGCCTCCTCCCCCTACACAGAACTTCTGGGAGTCGATATTATTATCTCCTTACTGTGAGTCCACTTGTCCTAGGATCGTCCTATTATTGGTATTTACCCTCCGTCGTTGCTTAGTACCATGTTCTCCGCGCTCCGATGCTGGCTCGTCGGCGTCCTCAGAAGCTTCAATAACGCCTCCACTACCTCCTCCTCGACCCCCGCAGCAGCCCTTGCACGTCATCTGCAATGCTCCCATCATAGCACCAAAGCCCCTGCCTTACCATTCACCCACATTTCTCAAGTTTGAGCTTCTCCCGGACATTGAGGAGGACCTTTCTCACCCTCCGTATACTCAACGTCCTTCCAAACGTAAGCGCGAACACGGTGACAATTCCGATGAATTCGTTGTCCGCAAACGTCGCTCGATTGATCCAATTCGCCCCCCTCGCCCACCGAGCGTGCACCATCATTATCATCACAGCGCGACCACTGCCCGCAGGCATCACCATAGGCTATCACACGGAGCGACAGCGCAGTTAACCTTCTCCCACTCCAACCATGCCTCCCATTTGCGGCCCTACCGGGCACACCGATAAGCGATACAAACTCGTGCACCTGCTTCTCGTCTGCGAGAATATCTCACTCGGCAGTGGATTCCCCGCCCCCGTGGAACGTTTACCTCCCGAAATATGCCCAGACCGAATGCCACCGCACACCACCTGTGCGCTAAGCACGCCACGCCGGTGTCGATACACCCCGTATTGACTTGCATGCAATCACTTGTCAAATGTGCCGACACTTTCGTCTGAATCCTCCTTTTTTCCCGCGATCAGAATCAATGGAATCAATGGTCCCGTCCCCCCTGGCAGTGGTGGTGGCGTTCCTGAACATGTAGAACATATCCACGGTGCCTTATCCATCAATCCAGAGCTCCTCAGGCTATCCCTGCCCCCTACTTACCCCCCTGCGAGCTATCGCAGAAAGTTTCCAGTGAGGTGTTACTGCGGATAGAGTACACAGCAACTTGTCAAATACCAAGTGTCTTTCCCAGAGGCCACCCGAAATCTCCGAGTTCCTATACCAAATATCCAACCGATTGTCTGGCAACCTGAATCATCGTGATGAATACTCCACTCACCACCCTTCACCACCTCACACACCCGTAATCGGACCCCATTCCGCTTCACGTCTATCCCGCTGTCCTGGCCCTCCAAATTTGAATCCCGTCTGGCACCGGCTCCTAGTCACTTGGTCTCAATACCATCACCGAAGTACGATGGAAGCGAGGAGTTACTTACCTTCCTCCTTTTCCGATTGCGAATATAATCCGCCTTTCATCCATTTTCATACTTTCTTCGTTTCTTCTATCCGTTAACATTCCGGAGCCCCTCGCATTCCGTTCCATCTCATGCTCCTTACCTTACTTGTATCATTATTTTTTTTGACAAAACTCGGACTACTTCATTCCACGTCTCACTCGAAATAGCACCCATTGTATTATCACCTACCAATTTTAGCGTCGTACATACGTTAGAGATCGCATCCATCTTCTGATTTATTGACATCTTTCCTACCCTCATCCTCCTAATTAAAATGAGATGCACACACATCTTGCATCATCTCTGCTTCCCAGCTACTACAGTAACAGTTTCCACTGGCGGCTGCCCACATCAACCATCCCACCCTTGCGTGATCGTCTGATACAACTATCACCATACCACCCCCTCCCATGCATATGCAATGCGAAGGGACGCGTATCACCAAGCGTTCAGGGTGTTTGTTGCGGGTCGTTACGTTCCCTACACACACATCATCAAGGCGGTCACCATGAGCCCGTGCGGCGTATGAGCTCCAGTCCATGATACAAAGGCGGTTCTCATATATGTATCGTTCCAAGAATCTTCGTTTTGGAAACAAGTTACAAAATGTTTCCCCAATGAATACTACAGCACGTATGGAACTCGCCCTCAAACCCTCAAACCCCTTGTGAAACTTCCGGTTTCTTCTCGCCGCCCTGGTAAGTTACAGTAGAGTAGATGAATCATGAAACCGACGCCGAGGCCGCTCGCGGGAGCATGAATAGAATGGCATATGTGCGTTCAGGATGGTGGATCCATGCCCGATGACCAGTTGGGTATGATTATCCAGGGAACCGCCGTATCCCTTGAATGACAGACTCCTCTGCGCGTAACAGGGATCCAGATAATTGGAGGAATATATTGAAGAATGGAGGTATACATACAATTCAAACAGATGGCCTTTTCTTGACGGGACCGCTTCCCTATGATTCCGATTCGATTTGGAGAACTAATTCGTCCTTATCTGTGGAAAACGGGGGGACCCAGACCATTGAACCAAGAGCGACCGCGAGACTGAGGAGCGTCATTTTACTTGAATGAATACTCGTCTCAGGCCCATCGCCGAGTCATCTCGCGTCGTTGAATTGTTCAGACTTCAAAGCCGATATCGTTTTCGTACGAGGATCGGCGAGTGATGTGGGCATTGTGGAATATCTAGAAAAAAACGCGAGGAGGTGAGGTGAACCTGAACTGAGATGATTATCACTGTTCACGCACCTGAGAACTCTTGATGCAAACGCCCATGCTAGCGCAGTCTGTCGGACCTTGAGGAGGGTCTGATACACGTCCAACATGTCATGCTCTGACTGTGGAGTTTCAGAGGACTCAGCGAAGGGAGCAAGTGTGCAGGGGAGACAGCACCGGAGTATGTATTCCAGACGCAGTACTCCCGGATTCGCTTGGAAGGTCCATTGATTCGAGTCCCCGATAAAATCTGAACATTTAGCGGTAGCTGATGTCAATACAGCAATATTCAGTGAATGCACAAGAGATGCATAGCGGTGGGTGGGTGCGGAAGTCTGGAAGTCGTGGGGAGTGTAGTCCATTTGAAAACGACCGAGGATAACCGAGAAATGTCGTATCGTCTCATATCCGTGTGGAGAGCAATCACCGTCGGTTGCTCCATACCAAGCGCAATGGCCGATGTCCCAAGAGCCAGGGGTCAAGCAAGGCCCGGCCCATCAAAAAAAGTGGTGAAAAAATAGCGAACCTGATGAGGAGAAAATCAGCCGGCCCTTCAGGCTTGGACAAATGGAAACTTACAAAAAACAAGGAACTGCGAAGGATCCAAAACGCCGTCACTCGCCGATAGAGCGAAAGTTCGGATAAACTTCGATTTCCGTACTGGCCAGACGAAGAGATACAGCAATGCCCAAGGATCCAAAAGGAGGTTGATCTGAGGAACGCTGCACCGAGATTACCACAAATCTACTCCCATGATCCATCGTTTGCGGGCTCATCGTTCTCGCTCAGACCAAGTAAACATGATGTACGAACGCCCGCAATTTCGTATTTTCCATTCGTATGTGGGAGCGTTCAAAGACGCGTCCAGAACATGAGGGAAGGGTAAAGTCTTTGGAAGAAGACGGGGATCCTCGGCTGCGCGCGGTGCGTCCTGGCCACATGTGTTAGTGAGTTTTGATGCTAATCTGTGGGTGTGAGTCTGTTCAATACCTACGGCGTGGATCGCTCGATTCAACCTTCTTCAGAAATTGGTCCTTATCGATATTCAAAAGCTCCAGTTCGGCGTGACGCGGGAGGACGAGACGGAGACGTGGACGACGACGTGTTTTGAAGTGAAGTAGGCTTTAGCGTTTAAACAGGCCTCCCGGATGTGGTGTGGGCTGACGCCGAGGTTGGGGTGTCCCGCGTTCCCCGTTCTCGAGCGTAGTAACTAAACGCAGCATTAGCATCAACGAGCGCGCCGAGTCGACCAAGGCCGGAGAATTGGAGAAGGTGGAATCTAAATGGAGCCTTCAGACTTCTGTACCATTCAGTAGCAGCCACGAATTGGAACTTTCGATGGTTTTATTTCGGAGTTCGTGCCAGAAAAGGGCCGTATCCCACGCAGCAGGTCTTATCGGAGTGGGGCAGTCCTGCTGCTTGCCACAGTCTGACTGCGATCATGAAGAGGACCTATCTACTCACGGTCTACAGGAGGCTGGTGCCCCACTGAGAAGCAGCCTACCAGCTAACGTAGAGTCTTCGACAGAGTCAGCCTAGGTTGGTGATTCGGTTTACAAGTCATCTAGAAATATCTGTGCTCGGATCATAATCAATGCGATATACCTCGCGTTTCAATCCTAACGCACCTTGGAATGCTAAAGTTGTCCTACCGACAGGCCTAGTAATGTGTAGAAACGAGGGCTCCAGCCGTCCGCACCTGTTTCGATCCCTTGAATCCTCGTCTATCGACCGAAGTACGGAGATGCAGACTTTCAAGTTGTGGCGAAGGTGAGTTTGACGCGACCTCTCGTAGACTAGATGGGTTGCTGGGTGGAAGCAGTGAGGATGACATGTGCTGAGCATCCGCATGTTGTCAGCGTCGGCTCAAGCTGAAGCAAACAGTGGGCACAGTTTAGACGTAAGTAAGAGTAAGGGTCTCAATTGAGGTCCAAGTGTGGTACATCGAGGCTTGGAAAACACTTGAGCAGTCTTCACAAGGATCGATATGCATCCGCTCGGTTGCATGTCATGGGAGTTTGGATTGAAATATTCCTGTTGGCACTTAGCGAAAATCGATCTCAGGTTCCCAGTGCCCACCGGCGCTAAGCGGCCGATGGAAATCAAGCGCCGATACTACCGAGCAGTGCGAACTCGAGTGGGCCAACGAACAAGGATTTGTAGGTTATGGCGTTACCATTACCCTGGTAGCTAGATGGACTTAAGGAAGAGTATATAATCACTGCCAAACCTCTCCGCGCCCCCCCCCTCACCCACCCCAACATGAATCTAAGAACCATATCAACAGCGAGCCAATACATCAAAAGTTCTGGACCTTACCTCGACCCTCAGTGAGCGTGCCATTTGGATAGCTGAGTGGTTCTGTAGAGAAGAATAATTGTGTAGGGTAGTTAGCTCTTGCGTTGGATGAGCTGAAGAAAGAAGTAAGCTTACCTGCGAGCTCGCCCGCCGGCCACCGCCAGACTGTCCCTGTAAGTCTGACGGTGGCCGTTCCTCTAGGGCACCTTGTTCGACAAAAAATTCAGTCACTTGTTCGTATACGAGAAAGAAGAGAAAATGCTCACCTTGACACTGGCCTCCTCAGACTGTAGAACTTATGGAAAGGTCAGCCCACAACGAGAGTGTTCCCTCATGCTCTCCAGGCCACGGACCAGCCATGGCCCAACGAGCATGCAAGAACAAACCCTTGGACAGAAATATTGGCATACTCACCGATGGGGGGAAAGCCGTCCTGAGTGAAAATAAACACGTCAGAAGAATAGATACAACAAGAAGCAATGATAGGCACAAACCTAATCGTCGAGCGCAAAGGCCTTTCTCCACGCGTCGGAGAGGATGGGGGTGTCGTCCAGGTCGCCAGAGTCATCGCAGTCAGGGTCGTACATTTCCGCGTAGTCGTCCAGTCGATAGTCGAAGTTGCCGTGGAGATTGTCGCCAGAGTTGAAGTCGCCAAAGGTTGCCCGCCATTTGCAGCCGAGGATAGGTCCATCATCGGAGTCGGAATCGCCGTCGGGGTTGTACATTCTTGCGTAGTCGTCCAGTCGGTAGTTGAAGAAGTCGCCAAAGTCGCTCTTGAGGTTGTTGTTGTTGGTCTTGAGGTCATTGCCCTCGAGATTGCCGGCCTTGAGGTTGTCGGCCTTGAGGCTGTCGCCAAAGATTGCACGCCACTTGCTGCCCAGAATAGGTCCTTCGTCAGAGTCGCTATCTTCATCATACTAGGGCAAAGGTTTAGCCAATCGAAGTGGAAATGTAGAATCTGAGACATACCCCATCGCAGAGTCCTGCGGCTGAGACATCCTCCTCCTCTTCCTCGTTCTCCAAGTAGCAGTTGAGAATGTCGTCCACGTCGATGTCGTCCTCTTCGTCGTCGTCGTACTCGCTATCGCTGTCGTACTCGGTCTCCTCGTCGTCCTCGAATCCTAGAAGGTCGTAAACCTGACAGCGAGTTTGTCAGTCTACGGCAGACAAAAAGACGACAAAAGCGAGCTCACCACTGCGCCGTCCTCGTCTGGGGTAGTGAGGATGAGCATCGGCACGTTGAGCTGAACGTCCTTGTTGCCATTGTCGTCCGAGGAACCTGTGAAAGCGTCAGCGCCGTTCGAAAACAAACCCCCCAACGACACGCCCTCTCTAACATCTCCCAATGCCGCCAACAACTCCACTCCTCCCCATCCTCCACTGCCCAATACACTAAAGCTAACTGTAGCACTAAGCATACTGACTAGCTGTATGTAGGTTTATCGTAGGTGTAGGTAGGTGTAGGTAAAGCGCAAGTATATAGCTGTGAAGCTACAAGTATGCTAGGGTGTACTAATGTACGGCAACAAGGTTTAAACCAGAGCTGCAAAGAGACCCCTTTAGCTCGAGGACAGGTTGATATACCCCAGAAAGGTGTTTGTTGGTGTTTGGGCGAAGAATTGAGCGCACGGGCCATGTCCCACATAGTATCGAAGCTTCTGTGAGTGCTGGCCTGAGTGAAGGATGAGGACAGCAGAGAAAAACGGAAACGACGCGTCAATGTCGATGGAAGTCAGGAGTAGAGACGCGTCGCGGGGATAGCGGGGGCTGATAGCCGAATATCACATCCTGATTGAGATTAGATCCTGATGATCTCATGGCTGTTGTCAGGGAGGTGAGTGACTCCCAGATGACTCCGACTCAGACTTTGAGGGAAGGAAAATCAGGAGCGAGCTCAGTTCGTGCCTACGATGGTAAAGAGAAAGGAAGATCAGCCAAGCTAACGAAGGTATCAATTCTAGCCAATACAATTTACACGATTTTGGTAGTACACACAGGCCCACTACTTGGTTTCCTGGGGTAAAACGATGAGCTTCTTCCCGCTAACCTGATTAGTTTTCAGCTTCTCAAGTGCCTCTGCTACTCCGGCCAATCCCCCTGGAACTTCCTCAGTGTTATGGGGCTGTGAAGCGAATGAGAAGTACGCCTCAGGAGATCAGAAACCCCACATACCACAAATGTGCCGTCTGACAGGAGTTGAGTCAGTTGACTGAGTATCTTGACACCGAATTCACGATTGAATGGAGCATGAAAGCTCCCGAATGGCTCATATATCTTCTTGCTGTCGACAACATTCTTGACGGACTTTGGAAGGACGACGACAATGCCGCCGCCCTCAGCCAAGGTCTCGTAACCGGCCTCCTGGGTGTCAGGACCACTGACTGCATCGAATACCGTCTTCACCGGTCCGTTCGCGATTTTCTTCGTTTCAGAGGGAAGGTCGGCAATAGCAACAGCCTTGCGGTCAATGACATGTGTTGCGCCGATGCTCTTCAGATAGTCGGCGTGGTGCCCGGACGCATATGTGATGATGGGAGAAAATCCGGAGAACTTGAGCACCTGAATAGCTGGGATCGATCAGCGAGATGGATTCTCAATGGGACATATACACTTACCAAACGCGCCAACGGTGCTGCTACCGCCAATGACGAGAGCTGGTCCTGTAGACTGAACGGACTTGTCGAAAGACGGGTTCAAGCCCGCGCTTGAAGATGCTAAAAGACCGATGCTCGCAGTTGCCAAACCCGAGGGAATGGACGCGGCTTGTGTGTAAGAGATATTGTCGGGAATCTTCATAACACTTTGTCAGCCCGTATCGGACTAGAAATCGAGAATAGTCACCTTCGCAACAATCTCCGCGGGTACTTTTGTGAATTGCTGGTAGCCCGCAAAGTCGTTGTCTGCGAAGTTTGCTTGTAGCACGCTAAATATGGTCATCCAGAGCCATCGAAAGGGAGCTCGGGAGCAAGGCTTACACTTTATCGCCGATAGAGAAACCTTGAACACCCTCTCCAACTGCTTCAACGTCTCCCGCAACATCCGATCCTAGGATCGCTGGGTATTTCTCGACGATGATACCCCATGTCTGGATCTTCCACTCAACTGGGTTGACACCGGAAGCCTTGACCTTGACGAGCAGCTCGCCTGGTCCCGGTTTCTGGATATCGCGAGTGCCAACAGCAAAAGCTCCGTGCTTTGCTTCAAGGTATAGAACTTTCTGGCTGGCCATGGGGATGAAATGAGGAATGAGTATCGGATGATGATGGGCTCAACATGGATAAGAAGGATTGTTTATATACCCGCGCCGAGTGCCTAGAGATATCAAAGAAAGGCTTTGCACGCTCTCGCTCGTACGGGAACACGGATGGCGAAGTGTTGCTAATCGATTCGCTACCCCACGTTTACTCTGGGACAGTGGCTCGAGAAGGGAAAGTGTTGGGGCACGATGGGTAGACTGACCTATCAAAGTGTTCAAACCTAGTTAGTCCATATTACACCGGTTAAAGAAGCACACTCGCCATCACGCACCTTCATTCCCTACGTTATCGAATCGCCGACATCAGTGGGAAAGTTAGCGCTGAGTCTTTCAGGTGAAGACCAATCGAACCGGGAACCAAACTGCGGAAGTAGGCGAACCAAGAGGAAACATAATCACAATCTCAAGGAGGCAAACGATTTTCCGAGAAGGGCGGTTCGTGGCGAGTACCCACGCGGGGCGCATTCGACTGCATGAAGGGTGTCGCGCGTCTGCTAATAACACAGTGATATAGTAAGTAATAGTACAAAGAGATGTCAATCCCGATCCTCAGCTCTGTCAAGTTGCTGCCGCTTCCGTGAACCGCTACCACTGAGTGAAGATTGGAGTTTAGAGATATCATTAATCGACAAAGTCAAAGAAACTCACCCTGCAGCATCGAGACCTCGTTTCTTGCCAGTACTGGCTTCGGACAAGAATTGATTGACACCAAACACATCTCCAGTATCCTTCTCAAACTGTACAGGTCCTTCCCGAACCTCCTGATCACTGGCGCCCTCGAAACCAACTTTAGGCTGACCCAGATTGAATCGGTCATTATCCAATGCCTTCCCAATTCCTTCGTCGGTTCCGCCGCCAAAGGACTCGTCGTTACCCTCCCCAACGTCACCCCGCGCTTTGTAGATTGCGGCGGCAGCCGTAGACCCATGGAAAAGAGGTTTGTCGTAAAGGTTGTACGCATCATCGTCTGCAAAGTTCGAGGACAAAGATTCTTGGTTGAACAACCTCGAGTCCAGCATGCTTTCCTTCGACATCGTAGGTTTTGCGAGACCCAAAGCCACCTTCTCCGAAATATCACGATTCTGTTGGCGAGCGAGTTGTTTAGCTCTCTGCTCCTGTCCCATATTGTTCATTCTCATTTCCCGTTGCCTCTCTTGCCTCTTCTCCGCTCGCATCTCGTCACGTATCCTCTTAGCATCTTCGTCCTCAGCACTGTCATCGGATTCCGCCTCGGATTCAGAGCCACCGTCGCTGTCACTGCCATAGGCTGCTAATGAGGACTTCATAGCTGCTTGGCTCTGAGCAGACGGCTTCGCCGACGCAACCCCTCCGCGTTCCTCACGAGCACGCTGCGCAAGCATACGTAGATTCGCCTCTTTCGACTCTTTCTCCTTTTGTGCTATCTTTTGTTGCATCAACGACCGTTGGCGTACTTCTTCGCGAGCATGTCGGTCGGCAACAAACAACGCTTCCGAGAATTTAGCGAAGTTATCGTTAATATGAACCTGTTCAAGCGAAATGTATTGAGACCGGTGCATTTAGGTTTGAAATGAAACACTCACGTCTTGTAGCCCTCTTCCATCAGCTGCGAGACGCTTGTCCAATGGGATGGTGAAACCTTTGTTGTTCTTCCAGTTGGAGATACATGGGGGGATCATCCATTCCTTTTGCTCAGCAGCCGTTGCCTTTCGCGGTGGACTGCGTAGTACGGGGGGAGGGGGACTCGGAGGGCCTCTAGGAATCTTTTTGTGCTTGAAACGTGGTGGTTCTAACGGATCTTCCACAACTTCGGACATCTTTATAATCCTCTGTTGCAGCCCACTTCCATTCTGCTGTCCAGGTGTGTACCGAATGAACGACGTTTTCCCTTGACTGTCGGGCACGTTTTTGGGCTGAGCAGCTTTGATTTTGCCATTGACTATTTTTTCAAGGGCAGCTCTTGTTCTGTCGGCAGTTTCTTGAACTTCATCTTCGGACGGTCTATCCATGGAACGGTCGGTATCGGAGAGGTCTTTGCGGTGTGCGAGGGGAACGAGATCTTTGAACTGGGATTGAACAATTTTGCCGTGTCGTTGACCTTGTTGGGCTATTGCATCGTAACGAACGTTTCCTTCACTGTCCACTTGAAGGGCGAGAGTGTTCCCGGCGGCAGTCTAATGATTTATTAGTTCAAGTGATACAGCTAGAGTGGGGTCTGCGCACCTTCTTCTTTCCCAATTCCAACGGATACTGAGCAACATGACATTCCGGATACGAACCACCGTCACCTATAAATTGTATAAGAAATCTGCCAAATTCACCATTCCCAGGACTAACCAAAGTCTTCTTGACGAGTAGGTTTCCATCCAAGACGTTGTCCATAAGGTGGAATGACGGAACGGGAAGCTACCTGCTGTGAGCCTTGGCCGACCTGAGGGATATCTTCTTCTTCATCTTCAACCGTGGGCGTGTATATTGGAGTGGGAAGGACACTATTAGGAATGAGAATTTGTACCGAAAGAGCGAGCGAGGATAGGATTACTCACGCAGCTAAGGCGCTCATCGTGGTGGAACTGGTTGAAGAATGGGTGGGAAAAACTTGTTACACCGCCACTCCAGTCATGATTCCGGTCCAATTTGCCGGCCGGTATTTCCGCACCATTCTTCTCTCACCCCATGTTGGACCATTGCTCAATATCTCACAAAGGTAGCTGTCAGTCACTTGTAACTCGAATTCTGACACTCATATCGTTTCTTCAATCTACTAGGCGGAATTGTCCTTTGGTCAAGGTCGTTTACCCCGGAGGCTTCTCATATAGCATCCTCCTCCGAATCTCCTGTTAATTCTCTCATCCGTGAGGCCCTGATCGAAGGACGGACAGCTGAGGAGAAATATGAAAAAGGCAGCTATGCTGTCAAGTGGACGTTCGTTAATGACTTAGAGCTAATATTCGTGGTATGTGTTTGTCATCCCTGGGTTTCGTCTGTACTCACTCTCGGTCAAGGTTGCATACCAACGGATTCTGCAACTAACTTATGTCGACGAGCTTCTAACGGCTCTCAAGGCCCTATTTATCAAGTTATTCCAACCTATAATCGCTACATTCGTTGCTTCATTGCACGCAGTTAATTCTGGAAAAGTTGCCGCTGCGGACGCCGCTGCATCCTTCAACTTCGCTGCCGCTTTTGAAGGGTGGGACAAGGTCTTCGACAAACTGCTAAAGGGATTTGAGGATAAAGCCGCACTGGTATGTCTTATGCTGTGTCCAGTCCTCCTTGTCAACTCACTTCCAACCGCAGGAACGCCAACAACGGCTAAGAAGTGTCAACCGACATCAACCCGCTGCGGACTCTACCCCACCCTCAGATGACCCAGATATTGGTGCGTTTGCTCCAACGTTAACCAAAACCGACCACTCATTCAAATCCCATCAGTGTCCTCTGATGCCCCACAGGACGAGCAACAAATAGCACGAAACGTACAGGCTCTTAAAAATCGGTTACGGGGTCGCGGTGGGAGACGTGGAGGCAGGGGTGGTGGCCGGACCTTTTCGGACACAGGGAGCGGTCGTGATAGCGCCCCTACATCCGAGTGCGTCTTTTCTCTATTATATCAAACACTCCTTTAGCTCAACAATCTGTCAGCTCCGAGTTACCAACCAAAAAGAAGACCAAGACCAAAGTACAGCGTAAATGGGGCGATGAAGCACCATCAGAATCCGATATGGCATCGCTCGATTTCAGTATGGATAAACCATCGTCGCTAAACGACATCAGCTCCCACGACATCCAGGCGCTTGTGGACCAAGCGTCCCTAGGCACTCGTAATCGTGACGGGCTCTATGAAGTGAAGGATTGGGAGTTTGGCAAGGGCCCGTCTGAGATAGACGCGACGGAGAATGTGATTACCCGTGCCCTCAAGTCCACAGAAAATAAGGCTTCAGTATCGTCGGGATCCTTGGGAGCCTTGGGATCTCTATTCGCCAGACTGACCGGGTCAAAGACACTGTCAGAGGAGGATCTCAAACCTGTACTGGAAGGAATGAAACAACACCTCATGAAGAAGAACGTGGCCAAGGAGATTGCTGATAAAGTGTGCGAGGGTGTTGGGGAGACTCTGGTTGGCAAGAAAGTCGGAAGCTTCCAGAGTACGTATCAATTTCTGCGATTGTCTATCACGCCAGCATCACTCACAAACCACGAAAGGCACAAACTCTGCGGTGCAGCACGCTTTATCGACTTCCTTGACGCGGATTCTCACTCCGAAGACCTCTACGGATTTGTTATTATCAATCCGTACGAAGCTCTCCTCCCCGCTTGCCTCAACCCAACAACGCACTCCTTATTCCATTACATTCGTCGGTGTGAACGGAGTCGGTAAAAGCACCAACCTGTCCAAAGTCTGCTTCTGGCTCATCCAAAATGGGCTTCGTGTCATGATCGCCGCTTGCGACACCTTCCGGTACGTCCTTGTTTTTCCCATTGAGCTTCATGTCTGACAATTTGACCTCAAAAGGAGTGGCGCCGTGGAGCAGTTGCGCGTTCATGTTCGGAATCTGAGTATGCTCGGTGTCAATGGCGCTGGAGATAGCAAAGGTCGAGTGGAACTATTCGAGCGAGGGTATGGAAAGGACGCTGCTGCTATAGCGAAGGAAGCGATTGCCCATGGTCAGCAAATGGTTTTCACCTCGTCCATACTCGAGTGCTCACCGGCGACTTTCACGTAGCTCGCGAAAACGACTTCGACGTGGTTCTTATCGACACCGCAGGACGGATGCAGGACAACGAAGTGAGTTGACACTTCATCTCGATTGAATGGCCGACTTACTCATGATAACCAGCCGCTCATGAAAGCTCTAGCCAAGCTTGTCGCTGTAAACAACCCTGACAAGATCCTTTTCGTCGGAGAGGCTCTGGTCGGGAATGAGGCAGTTGATCAGTTGACCAAGTTTGACCGTGCCCTTCGCGATTTCTCTGCTATATCAGGTTCAGGTAAGGAACGTGGAATAGATGGGATGTTGGTCACTAAATGGGACACGGTGGATGATAAGGTATGTCTCGTATCATCTTTGTTCGATGAACGACGTGCTAACGCTTCTCCCTTTTAGGTCGGGGCGGCGCTCTCGATGACATATGTCACTGGGCAGCCTATAGTATTTGTCGGTTGCGGTCAGGTAAGTGCCCATAAGCTTCATTTACACAATGTGATACTAATACTTACGGCCTGCACAGACTTACACTGACTTGCGGCAGCTAAGGGTCAGCAATGTCGTACAAGCCATCTTGAGCGATTAGAGTGGATTCACTGTATCTTTCGGTTTATCTCAGTCTGCGCTACTTGTATTTTCACAATGTACTACTGTACGGATCCTTTTCTCATGAACACCATACCAATACTAGCCAAACTCGGAACCTAGATCGCCGCGAGCAAGATACTAACATATTGGGTACGACAAGATAGAGCAACCCCGAGTTCTCAATTGATAGGTGCTCTAGCAGCTTCCGGTTCATTCTTCAACGTGTTCTCTACGTTCGTCCCCAACCGTTTACGTTGTTCCAACGTGAGCGGTGGTGTGGTAGATGAATATCCAAGCTCTATATTATCATCTCTTATTGAACATCATCCCGATAGGAGAGGCACAACGAAAGACTTACTGAGACTGGCATATTGTAACGGGACTTTATCTTCTACCTCCGGTAATGTTGTCAGATCCAGCGGGAAGGGAGGTCCAATCCATGCATTCCGAATCGAATGGTCGCTATCATCGTGATGGTGGCGGAGTGAGTATCGCGTCAGTATGGACGGAGATGGCGAAAATCAATGCTTACGCGCGCTACGACGACAGGGATGAGTATAGTAGACTACAGTCTGAGCATAAACGGAACACTCACAGCTTGTTCGGTCAAGGGATGAACCAAGATACTACAAGGTGTCTGATTTAGTACCGTTGCTACTGTCCGATGTGAATCCCAGTTACCTCAAATTGCCTCTGTTCATGCAAAGATACGAGAAAACCGAAGCGAACGTCTCACTAGGTACCCAAATCTCATACGAGCCTGGAAGCAAAAAGGATTCATCAGCTTGAATCGGATCCCTAAATCATTCTAACTTAATACCACTTACCCACTGGATGAGGACCCATCGGTTCCGTGTTCACTCTAAACAGAGGAACAGCAACGAACGCGCCATCCCGCCTCAATCGTAGTACCGCATCCCGCAGTTCGAGGGCTGCATGGTGTTCAGCAGCGTTCTTCTGGTGGAAGTAGATGTCTTTGACAGATCGTTGAGGAATGTGATCAGTGGAACACAGAGGTCCGGCGGGCTCACGAAAGTGCCACTCTCTGGAGATGTGATGATAAAAATCGTCAGCGCCCCACATTTTGACACTTGGCTGCGAACTATGAACATCACTTACTTGATCTCGGAAGCAAGAACAGTGGCGAGGTCTGTTTGAGGTGATTGCGTTGCGTTCATTGTGTTGTTTCGAAACAGCTTAACTGAATAGATCTCTCGCTCAGACGGAAAGCTGATGGGAGTTCAGACGAAAGAAGTGAAGCTACAGTCCTGGTCCGAAATGAGCCCCGAGTCAGCAAGGACTTATTAGGCGCTCAATATATACTGATTCGTGGGATTGGAAGCAAAAGGCACGTTCAATTCTCTACTTCAGGGGGATGCTCTTCTAACCATTTCCTGACACCCTGTTTGGTGATCATAGACACGACCCTCCTCTTCTCCTCGTCCTTTCGCTCCCTATATAGCCTCATTATGTACCCGCAAACACTCCACAGATCCTCCCATTCTGCATCGAAGAGCTCCCACCAACAATGGGGTGACTTCGTCGGAAGTGAAATCTTGAGAAAACGGGTAGCGAGGTAAATGGTTGCGCTGACGATAGTTGGAACCTGATATAACGAGAATACCGGTGTTTGCATCCTATGGTATGAGATCGAAATGAGTTATAAGTTACTCCTGGTAAGAAAGGACGTACGCATCATTCAGATATCCCCAAGCTTTCGCACACGCATCTTCCCGGCTCGTCAGGCCAAGTACCCGCAGGTAATTGATCAAAGTTCCATAGGGGAGCACAACATGCACATTGAACCCAATGCGCTTTAAGATCTGCATCTCCGACACCACTATCGCGTCCTTCAAGTCGTAAAACGTGTTACCAAAGTACGACATGGGTGCGTATCGAAAGTCGGTAGGGTTTGGGTTCGGATGTAATGTATGTGACTGATACTGCTTGATGAGGTCGTATACGTTGATGAGGTCTCGTATCCGTAACGGACATTCTTCCAGTTTCGAAGCGAGGTAGAGGGCACCCATCCCAACATCCTGAAGTAAGAAGCTGGTCAGCAGCAGACCAGGTGCAAAGACAGGAAACATACCCCAATTCCGAACTGCTTCATCGAGGAAACATACCAGAATCTCTGAAAGAGAATTTGTGCCGTTGCAACAGCGACTTGTTTCCTGTTCTCCAAAAGAAATTCGAACGCGTGAAGAGTTTCGGAACGCGGTTGACCTCACTGTTTCAAGAGAATGCCAGCTTCGTGAATCAATTTTGCACCGTATGCTCGTAGATCTTCTTCCAAGTCTGATGGTAGACCATCTTCGCTCGAAGGCGTCCTTTCAATTTGGGAGAGAGTTGCGAGAGGATAGAGGTTGGTGGAAGACATGTTAAACGCCCGTAAACCAATAGTCGTGGTCGGCCACAAGACCTTAAGCGCCAGGCGCCCGCATCTCTTCCAGCAACGGTCATCATCCCGTCGCGAATTTTTTCTCGCACTTGAACTTAGCCTCAGGATTCAGAAGTCATCTCAATCAACTACTCTACACTGTCTGTGCTCCCTCCGAAGAGGCTTCCGCCGGCCTGCTTGATGATCTACTTGTCGACTCGTTTCTTAGTCGGACGCCCCGGCAGCCAGCTGGGGTTCGAAAATTCGGATGAGATACGGCCGGCGTCAACCGACGCCGTATTCTACACGAGCTCCACACCCTCAGATCTTCAGTTCTTCGTAACTCTCTGGTTTCGCTCTAGCTAGGTCGTGTTATCTCTGTTGAATCTGGATGTACATTTCCCCCCGCAGGAAGAGCCGTTCGTGATACGTATAGTCTCTTCTCAA